>JAEQML010063825.1:0-22711 GCA_016904865.1 Pissodes strobi
AACTCGGAAAACCTGATGTGACGGAATTGTTAAAATTACCGTAACATCACAAACAAAGCGTTTGAATAGGACAGATTAAATGTTACATTCCCGGCCTAGGACGGGAATGTTATATTCCCGAACAGTTATTTTCTATTCCTGTACAGCTATTGCATGTTGCCAAGCAACGAATACAATATACTGGAATCATGACTTTTGCGGTGAGAAAACACATCGGAAAGGTGTCGTTTTTCGTCCGATCGGATAAAAAAGCTTTTTGATGAATGTATTGCAGGTTTAGAAAAAAAAGTTTGTCGTATATTTCTTTTAAAGTTCTCTATTATTACTGTTTCGACTTACAAAAAAAAATCAACAAATATATAATACGTGTGAAGCTTAGCTCCCAACAAAAAATGCAACATGTGTAAATAAACACAAAATAAAAAGATCAATTATTTCGTCTTTGACAATAACAAATCCGACAAAATAGGCAAAAAACGCCATATTGAAGATTCATTTAAAATAATAAAATATAGAAGTACCTAATTAACAAATATCAAATATAATATATATTTAGGTATCATAATATCTACTGGAAATCTAAATAGTTTAATCCTTACAGGTTATAATTAGCAAAACATTATATAAAAGAAAAACAAAATGACGTTTTTCACGCCTATTTCATCTATTTTAGATCATAATAGATGACCTGCAAGCCGAATGAATATCTTTTTGGAAAATACGAATAGAACATTATTTACTTAGTGGCTTGATGAACGGCGTGAGCAAGGTAATCGACGTTTTTACTGGTTACACCGGCCATTGAGATACGTCCATCTTTGGTCAGATATATACTGAATTCCTTCGTTAATTTTTCGACCTAAAAGAAAAAATATATTAGCAATACATCTACATTTACAAATTTAAACATTAGTTATGCAATTCACATAGTACATTTAAGGTAACAACTTTTAAACCTCCGAAACCATAACTTATATTGATTATTTCAAGCCATATTTGCTTAATAACTTTTGTGTTGCGCTATTGAAGACAAAATACCGTTGGTAACTTACCTGTTGTGCATTCATTCCAGTAAAGCAGAACATTCCAATTTGATTGGTGATATGCTCCCAACTTTTGGTGGATCCCTCTTTCTTTAGATTGTCACGCAATTTGGTTCTAACAGAGATAATCCTGTCTGCCATTCCTTTAACTTCCTTCAACCTAAAAATAAGATATAATTTTATGGTATGGAAATTATTTTATGAATCGATATCACGGAAAATACCACCCTTTTTGTATGCATCCAGATGTATGCAAGATGTAAACCAAAATTGAATTCTAAAAAAAGAACCTAGTCCTAATCCTAATCCAATTTAATAACATAAAAATATATTAATCCCACCATTTCCGATCAGTCAATCTTTAATTATGGGTAAATGCTACTTACCAATCTGCTCTAAGCTGCGGGTCACCAAGGATCTCCGATACGATCCTGGCTCCATTAATGGGCGGGTTCGAATACAATGCTCTAATTAGAATTTTGATTTGTGACATCACACGGTCAGCTTCGTCTTTCGAGTCCCCTATGATGCTGAAGGCTCCAGCTCTCTCACCGTAGAGACCCATATTTTTAGCATAACTTTGGCATAAAGATATACGATGGCCCTCTTTAACGAAAAGACGTACCTACAAAAGATAAAATATGTCTAATTATTGAAGAATTATATTACAAACTAAGAACATCAAAACCAAACTGAAGAAGATATTGAAAAAAAAAACAGACTCTTAGGTTAATACACGTAATATATAATATATTTAAAAGGAAACCGAAAAAGTATTTTTATAGAAAAAAAAATGTGTTGTGGCGCATGAAATTGTATAATAATAATAATAATGATAATAATTCAACTAAAAACAGAGTTTCATCCACAATACCGAAACAGAATTTTTACACTCGAAGCGCGTTTCGCTAACCATGTTAGCATCATCAGGAGATGATTAAAACTAAAATGAAAATCTACCTATTTATTTATTTAATTTATTTAAAGTGCTTTATTGTCCAAAAAATATTACATGTAACATTTCTTATTGACAAAGCTTTATAAGATGTATACAAAATATAAAACGAAACAAAGCAAAATCAAAAAGAAAAAAAACAACAGGAAAACATAAGTGTGGTGACTTAAAACATATTAAATGGCAAATATTACCTCCGCAATACACATTGTCACAGTACCTGCATTAGTACAGTCAAAATTGTAATGGCTTATTGCAGCCATTTATCACAATAAAACTTTGATAACTCATTATTGAAACACACACTTCATGAGTTAATAATAGAATATAATGAGCCTTCTAGTTCTGTTCGAAAAACTCGTCAACAGAATAGAAAACTCTCTGCAATAAAGAGCATTTTAAACTTTTACGGAAGGCTTTTAAATCACGAATATTTCTAATCCGCAGATCAACATAATTGTATAACTTGATGCCACTGTAAATCAAGGAATTCCTGACAAGGCTGGAATGTGGAATGGGCAAGGGAACATTGCCAATCTGACGTGTACCATATACCAGCTGAGGATTGGGAAACTGATAGTTATTTTTATGAATTAGGCAAGCCATTTCTAGAATAAATAAAGATGGGAGGGTCAGAATAGAGTGCTTGATAAAAAAGGGGTGTTGGATGCGCATTACAGAGATTTCTAACAGCTCTCTTCTGCAGAACGAAGACAGATTGAAAAAGATTTCGAGAGCAAGCTCCCCAGAAAGGCAAGGCATATCTGAGATGTGACTCATTAAGGGCATAATACACGTTACGCGCAACTTCTCCACCAAGCTCTCGAAACCAGATGCCAATCTTTTATTCAACTTAACGATATGAGTATAGAACTTTAAGTCTTCGTCAATACACAAACCCAGAAACTTAGAAGAGTTCACAGCCTGGATGGTGTTGTCACCAAATATAAGGCCATCAATAGGACAGTTGAAGCCGATGAGGTTAGTTTTAGACATGTTCAAGCAGAGGCGATTGGCGTCACACCACTGCTTAATCCTTCCGAGATCCAACCCAATATCCCGCAGGAGCCGCCCCGGATCCTTGTCGCGCCACAGTACGGTACGACAGCGTAAAGCGCCCAGCAATTTCAAGCATAGTCAAATCATTCACATATAATAAAAAAAGGATTGGCCCCAATACAGAACCCTGGGGCACGCCGCATGAAGTACGCTGTCTGCTAGATGACACACCATCTATGTGGACAGACTGCTCCCGGCCACACAGGTAGCTCTCGAACCACCGAAGTGCCGCGCCTCGAATCCCGTAAGCAAAGAGTTTCCGCAGCAGCACCTCGTGACTCACACAGTCAAAGGCCTTTGTCAAGTCACAAAACACTGCCGCAGTCGCCATTCGCCCATTTATACCCTGGAAAACCCCCGACAGAAACTCGAACATTGCATCAGACGTGCTCCTATCAGATCTAAATCCATACTGATTTTCAGTAAGAATATCATGATTATTCAGGAAGGATAAGAGACGATCCGTCACTACGCGCTCAACAAGCTTAGAGAGAGAGTAGACAGCAAAGAAATCGGCCTATAATTTGAGGGAGTCAATTGATCACCGCCCTTGTAAAGAGGTATTACTTTAGCTAATTTAAAGCAACATGGAAAGGAACCAGACACAAAAGAGATAACAACGTGTGATAGAGCAGCAATGGTCCTATCAGGTAGACTTTCCAGTACCCTGATAGATATTCCATCGTCAGTCGCCGCTTTTTTGTTTTTCATAGAACTTATGGTTTTTCTGATTTCACCCGCACTAGTTGGGATAAAAATATTTAATGTATCAGTCACATTCACATTAGACATATATATTAGGGGGTCGGCGACTGGATGAAGGTCTTTAGTTAGATCATTGCCAATCGAACAGTAGTAATCGTTTAGAGAGTTGGAGTCAATATTTATTTGTGAAGATTTACTTGCTCTATTAGCAATTTCATTGACAATAGCCCATGATTCGCCTTGTTTATTTTTAGAATCAGAAAAACGTTTGGAATAATACAGTTTTTTGGCCTTGCGAATGACGATTCTGTAGGTTCTCCTGTACAAGGAGTAATAAGACTGGAACATCATGCTGTCAGGATACGCTTTCCTGAGGCTGTTTAAAAATCTCAGATTTGAGGCAGAAGTGCGTATCCCTCGTGTCAGCCATCTTCTCTTTGCGCCTTGGCTACAAATGAAGAACAGGAAAAGCGTTGTTGACAATATTTGCCAAAGCACCGTGGAAGGCTCCCAGAGGATCAGCCCCTCGCATAACAGAATACCAGTTGAAAGATTCACACAGGTCACGAAATTGTTGAAAGTTATGACTGCTATAAACTCTGCCAAACCTCCTGCCCTCAAAGAAGCGAAAGCAATTCATAGGAATTATGGCCAGAATGGCATTATGATCCGAGAGATTGGGATTAAACACCTCGCAGCAGACATTCTCTTGTATGTTAGAAGCGATGTAGCCTATGGTTGTAGAGGATATTTTAGTCACACGAGTCGAGCTGTGAACATGCATGTGAAGATCAAAGGAGTCAAACAAGTTGGACAGTCTCAAGGTAGACCTGCTATCTTTATTTTCAAAATCTATGTTTAGGTCACCAGCAAGTATAATCTTATGATTTAAAGGGAATCGAGAAAGAAGGAATTCGAGCCTTTCTAAGAACACGTCCAAATCACTGTTCGGTGAACGGTAGATACACACAATAAAACACCGAAGTTTAACCGAATGAATAATAGAAAATTAAAATTTTTTTTCAATAAGTAGATTATCAAATTTATCCACACCACTAAATCGCCCAGAAGCACACTCATCCACCAGCGCAACAGTGCCACCATGTTCATGACTTGATCTGCTGAATTTCGAAATTACAAAATAGCCCGGGACATGGAGAGGTTCTTCAGGCTTCAACCAATGCTCTGTCAACAAAACTATGTTAGGAAATTTTAAACTTTTAAGGATTAAAAAAAGGTCGTCACTTTTATTACGAATATATTGAATATTTATGAGCATTAATGATATGCTAGTGTCAGAATTTTTTAGTCTAAAAAAGGACCTCGTTCGATATTGTTACCACCCTGATCAAGCCTTGACTATTATTTGTAACATTAGCAGTGCAGGTAGTGTCACAGTTTTCAAAGTACAACTGGACTCTACATAAGAAAAAATATTTTTACAAAGAGACTTCCTTGACAGCCTATATCTACCAGTTTTACAATATTGTTATCTAAAATTCTTATAGACGCATTTTGACATGCAAGAAACTTTTTACATAATGACACAAACCTAAAATATTCATTATTATTTATACTTGAATATGTCAAAGAAAAAAATAAGATTAGTATACTTTCCAATGGAAAATAGTTTATTTAAATGGTAAAAGTTACTGTTACTAATGAAGTCCAGACCAATACACGCTATAACATTATCGTTAGGTCCAAAATTGGTTGTTAATTGAAAAATTCCGTTTGCCAATTGGTGGACAGAACAACCAGGATGGCATTCTCCATAAATGGAATCGTCCCAAGAGTACGAAAACTTAGATAACTCACCGGCAACTCCTCTTGCACTACTGTCACCAAAGACCAGGATATTTCTTTTATTAACGCTGGATATAGACTGCTTAAAAACGGGTTGATCTACGCGCCGTGAAACTGGAGATTTGGATTTTTGTTGTTTTGGTGATCGGTTTAGAACCATATGTAGGTCTATGACAGATAGTTCGTCAAATAACGAACTTGCAACCTCTTCCAAGCCATTACTGCTTATAGGGTCAGATCTATCCAGATTGCTTGAGAGGTGGTGTGAATCAGCCAGGAGTTGCTTCAAGCCCTCCAGTTCTTTCGAGAGGAATTCGTTCTCATGGTCAAGGGTCTCGATAGTGATGAGCATTCGCCGTTCACGCCCTTTAAGGTCGGATAACTCATCCATGGTTTTATGTAGCTCCGCTTTAAGTGTCAGTTTGTACATTGGGCATTGAAATTCCAATGTCTCTCACTATCTTTTATACTTCTGTTTGCTTAATCAAGCGCAACTAAAAAGAACCAATCGTGGAATCCCGCTAGTCACGCCCATACAATGGACTATACGGAATAGGCCCTCTATCTAGAGATAATAGAGATAGAGGGCCTATTCCGTATAGTCCATTGTATTGGTTGATCAAGCGTGACTAGCGGGATTCCAGGATTGGTTCTTTTTAGTTCCGCTTGATTAAGCAAACAGTAGTATAAAAGAGAGTTAGGTAGATTTTCATTTTAGTTTTAATCATCTCCTGATGATGCTAACATGGTTAGCGAAACGCGCGCCGAGTGCAAAAATTCTGTTTCGGTATTGTGGATGAAACTCTGTTTTTAGTGCATGTTGCCGAAGGTTCCAAACCCCAACGTAATGATAATAATAATAATAAAGATGAAAAGATAAAAGATAATTTATTTCTTCAATTGAAAAGTACAGAAACATACAATAATTGAGGAAAAAGTGAAAGTGTCCTTAAAATAGCCAATAAATTAAATACATACATAAATAAATAATATGTTTATTTCTTCAATTTACAGATGCACAGAATTAGCTTAAGTACAAATAATTGAAGAATACGTCATGATTAAAATAAAAATACAGTGCTAAAATCAGTTAGGTACATATAAGAAAAAGAAGCTATTAAAATATCAAAAGTCAACAAATTAAAAACAGAGACAAACATTATATACACTAAACTATGATTTTACTTACAGCAAAGACATAAAGTGCTAAAAAGTTGTAAAAAATTCACTTATGCTATAACACACCTTAGTTATTAATCTATCTTTTAGTCTTTTCCGAAATATTGACACTGTAGGAGCTGATTTAATATAGTCATCTAAGTTATTAAAAAATTTAAAACCATTGAAATAAAAACTTTTTTGAAAAGCTGTAGTACTATGAGGTGGAGGTATTAAATTATTAATTCCCCTTGTATTGTAGCCATGATTAACCTGAATGCTATCAAATATTTCACGGTTTGTATACACATAAACACAGACTTCCAGGATGTAAACAGAAAAAACGGTCAATATCCTGTTTGTCAGAAAGTCTGTTCTACATGATTCTCTTCTGCTTAGATTGAATAAAACTCTCACAGCATACTTCTGTAGCAGAAAAGCCCTTTGAATTTGTGAACAGTTCCCCCAGCAAAGTATTCCATATTTGAGATGACTGTGAGAGTTGGCATAATAACGAGTCAATAAAGTGGTCTTTCCACATTGTTCCGATAAAGTTCTGAGTGCATAGCATGATGACCTAAGTTTGGAGCATAAATAATCCACTTGTTCACCGCATTGAAGTTTGTGATCGATCATTTTGGTGCTTTTAGTACTTAGGATTGGTTGTTCAGAATCCTCAAGTAAGTTAAATGTTATTGTTGGCTGCTGTCTAGCTAAAGTAAAGCTAAGAAGCGTTGTTTTATCTGTGTTTAATTTTAAAAAGTTGTTCTTTGACCAGATAGTTATTTTGTTTAGGATTTCTTCACACTTAACCCTTAGACTCTCAAATCTGTTTGATGTAGTCAGAATATTAGTATCATCTGCATAACAAAATACTTGTACAGTTTCTTCGGCAATAAATGAAATGAGATCATTGGCATAAATATTAAAAAATAAAGGACCCAGAATTGAGCCTTGTGGAACACCCTGAGAAATAATACTTGTTTTACTATTTACCCCATTCAAACTCACAAAGTGTCGACGATTTGTGAGATAGGATTCTAAGAGTTGGTAACGAGTACGTCTTATTCCATATCTATCCAATTTGTGCAGGAGAATTTTATGATTTACGGTGCCGAAAGCTTTGGAGAAGTCAATAAAAAGGCCACAAGCATATGCACCTTTATCTAAAGAATTTATAGTTGTTTTCATAAATGAGGAAAGAGCAGTCTCAGTGCTGGTATTTTTAGTAAAACCATGTTGACACCTGGATAATATTTTGGTTCTATTTAGAAATCCTAAAATTTGGTCCTTGATAGCCAGTTCCAAGATCTTTGACATACTTGTAAGGAGGCTAATCGGTCTATAGTTAGCATAGTTACTTGCCTCTCCTTTTTTATATACTGGAGTAATGGTTGCTAATTTTAGGTCATCTGGAAATTTACCTTTCGAAAACATTAGGTTTATTAGAAAACACATAATAGGTGACAATTCAGATTTACAACTTTTAAGTAGGTTGTTACTTATATTATCCAGTCCTGTCGATGTTTTGTTTTTTAGTTGTAGAAACAAAAATTCAACATTTTGCGGTGTTAAAGGATTGAGGAATAGAGACGCATTACAAAACCTCATTGTTTCTTCCAAGTATTTCCCATCAATATTACCCCACTCGAGTCGGCCATTGTAAACATATCAATGAAGGTGTTGGCTATTTCCAGGAATTGTCCATCCTCTCTGAGAAACTGAAATTTTTTGCTTGAAGATTTATGATTTTTGATATTATTAATGATTGACCACACTGTTTTTGATTTATTAGAGGATCTATTAATAAGGTTATCATGACGGCAGATTTTTGTGGATCTTAAACAAGAACGATATTTCTAGGTGTAATACTGACTAATGGGCTTATACCGTCTATCAATCTTAGTAACCTTATTATACAATGTAACTTTATCTCTTAATGCAATCAGTTTTGGGGACATCCTATACCTTTGCTTTCTCCGTTTTGTATTTACTCTTGGTAAGGGAAATGACAGTTCAAAATAATAAGACAGAATATTTGAGAATACATGAAACGCCCCTGATGGGCACTCTATATGCAAAATGTCAGTCCAGGTTTCAGAATATAAGTAGTCACGGAAACAAGTCACATTTTCGAGGGTGAAAAAACGTCTATAAATAGCTTTCTGAGTACTTTTCATAGAAACAACTGATCTAGTCGTGATGGATGCTGTTTGCAAATAATGATCTGAGAGGCCTAAATTTAACACTTTGCTTCTATAAGTTATATGCCTGCTTACTATAATATTGTCAATACAGGTACTTGAGGCAGCAGATATTCTAGTTGGCTCAAGAATGGTCACTTTCAGGTCAAAACACTCTAACACATCTTGAAATAACGTTAAACCATGTGAAGGTGCTAAAAAATTTATGTTAAAATCCCCACCTATAATAATTTCATAGTCAGGCTGTGAAACTGACATTAGTAATTCTTGCAATCTCTCAAGAAATATTGGAAAGTCACCATTAATTAGGTAGTCTATACAATACTATCAAATTGGATTTAATGCTATCAAGCTTTATACAGGCTGCCTCCAGGACACCCTCAATACAATAATCAGACACATTAACCTCTTTGAAAGCTGTTTGACATTCTATACTTTGATAAATTGCAACTCCACCATGCTTCAGGCTTTCACGACAAAAGTATGTACACAATTTGAAATTATCCAAATATACTGAGTTTAGTTGCTCAACTTGTTGCCAATGTTCAGACAATAGAAAATCACAGCTCTTATCACTCAATGCTCTATTTAAAAGCAATATTTTATTTTTCAAACATTGAATATTCTGGTGAACAATTGTGAACGAGTCATTAGGCCCGAGAAAACTGAGACGTATTTGATGAAACTCCATCAACATCATTAACACCTTGGTTAATGGCAGAATTATCACCTGTGGACTCAACATCCAGCAATGGTACGTTATTCTGAGGGATCTCTTCTATCTGCTGATAACCCTCCACCTCATTATTTGAAATATTTGCGTTTAAACTCGGTACATATATAAGGTTATTTTTTGTGACATCAGACTTAAAAACTAATTTGCTTATTCTATCAACAATATCTCTTTTTCCAATCCTAATGCCAAATTCATTGTTTATATCAGAATAACTAATATTTCCCTCACTATAATAGTTTAATTTCTGTACATAATCCTGTTATTTATTGATAAATTCTATAACTTTTTTTCCAAACCAATATGTCCATATTTGGCATATGGAATGGAGGTGAACACTAAATTAGTATGTGAACAATATTTAACCCTACTATTTAGTTCTCGAAAAGATTAATATCATTATTATTATTATTATTATTATTATTAATAATAATAATAATAAGCTCTTTGTTGTCAGTAAGCTTAAGGTCGCCGCATTTATTAATGTAAATTAATCTTATTATACATATAGGTTAACGATATATTTGCATTAGCTTTTATAACACTGTTGTGGCCGTGAGTAGCTGTTTTGCATCCCTTTCTATTATGTAGCCCTCAGGCACTTTGTGACTATATATATTTCAATTAATAAGCGAACCACAGATCGCTTAGGTTTGATCAAATCACTAAAATAGGATATTTTGTTATTAGTATAACTTTGCTTAATTTATATTACATTACCGTAGAACGGCGAGCAAAATGTTCTATATTTTTAAGAATTGTGTTAATAAAACCAGTTTTTAAGCTTCATTAGATCCGTCGAATTCATATTTTATTTTCGGTTTAAATATTTCATAACTTTTTGGAACCGGCTCATCACTTCTGAGAACTTTTTGGGATCTCTGTTTTATTTTTTTCACGCGGCATGCTGCAATGTTCGCAATATTCGGTTGGTACTGTTGGCAGCATTGGGTAGTAGGGATGGGCTATTTCTCATAATTGTTCCTGTCGATTTAGATTTTTAAAAGTTTATCACTTCGTTTGGGAACATTTTCTAGTATTTCTTAAACAATATAATTTCAGCGCATTAATTGTGGCTCCCGCCGTCGTTTTACCACCATAATAAACGAGAACTAAGAAGAATTATTCCTCGTATTAAATCCTTGGCATTATTCAGCTCTATCACTTCTTGCCTTCTTGCTGATCTGACGTGAGTTTTTTTAATCTCGTGGTAGTGGAGAGGCAAATTGACTGAAACGAATAGAGTTCTTGGAGAAATGCCCTTCAATGAGAAGAGAAGCTTTTTGCTTGAGTGCAGTCATAGTGACTCAACATTTAGTATTGTATTTTATACTACCCTTCTTTGGGGATATTGCGTTGGTTTTTGTTTGTGTTTTGACACGACCGATTTGTCGGGATTTAAATACTGCACTAGGTAAGCTTTTTTTTTCTGGAATTATTTTTTTTCTATTGCTTGTGAAGCACGTGGACGCCATGATGCTAAAGGCTATTTTCTCTCATTTCTAGAGGCGTTTCGAGCTCATTTACAAGACCGAGACCGTCGACTCTCTAGCAACCCTCACACACTAGCGAGGTAATTATTGCTACAGTTTTTTTGTCTAAATTAACGATTTAATTGCTTTATCCGTGTTAACCTTTTTTTGTTGTACATTGTCCACCATTTGCTTTGCATTCCATGTGTTATCTTATCTATTCCATTTTATCATATCTGAATTTTTATTTTAATGTGACTTTAGTTCTGATCATATGGGGAAGTTTATATTTTCTTTTAGGGGTGATTCATGCCTATCTCTTTTATTTATATTCAAGTTGTTTGTTTTTTTCATTAAAATAAGTGGCTTTGTCTAATGCGTATTGGGTTATTGCAGGGTCCTATCTCCGGGCGAGTCCTATCTCCGGGCCAATCCCATCTCTGGGCCAAACCTATCTCCGGGCTACACTACAGCCAATTTTATCACCGAGTGCTCTGCTAGTTCTGCGCTCGGGGCCAGTGCAATAGCAATACCTGCCAGGATTGCAATGTGCAATGCAATGTGTGCGCAGACAAATCAGTATCGATTTGCATATGCGCCTTCACCAGAGGTACTTCTTACCTCCACTACTGTGTGACGAATAGAATCTAACAGGGTATCGTACAGAAGCTGTAGCTTATTTATTTATTTATTTTTCTGGCGGATTGTTAATATTTAAATATATATCTAGTCTTGACAGCCCTGCCTTAAGATAGATTAATTTTGCTAATTCATTTATTTTTCTGACCGATTGATATAATCCCTCTTAATTTTCCCTTTTTTTTAAATAAATCAAGCATTGACAGCCGAGCTTTAAGATAGTTTTCAATAATTTTATTCTTCTTATTCATTCATCGGGTCAATGATATAATTATTGTGGCCGTTTTTTATTACATATTATTATCACTGCATTTATAATTGGAGCAGCTACTAGCGCACGCTTACATATATGTAATAAACTTAGGTAAACTAAAGTGATCACTTCGGATTGTAGTGTTTAGAGCATTTAGTTATAAGGCATACAGTACCGAGTAATTATAAGGCATACAGTACCGAGTAACAACAGAATTGGTCTCCGTACATATTGTACCCTATTATCAATAACTTTAATAGTCATTTGACATCCCTTTGTCTTTAAATTGCAAATTTCACTGTACGATTGTTGCTGGTTTTTTTTTTAAAGAAAGCTTAGTAGCAAATAGATTGTTCCTTAAATTTTAGATTGTGTTTTCTTGTTAAGTTAAGATTGAGTAACCTTGTTTGATAAGCGTGCCTAGCAACCCCGTACAACACCAGCGGAACTTTTAAGTTTTGTTGGGAAGAACTGGTGGCGATCTACGACTCCACGACCGGAGCCGGGCATTGTAACACGACTCTCCGGTGCTAGGTTTGTTTTTAAAATATAAAATCTTTACTTGCTAACTTTAATAGGAAAAACGTGCTGCAATGTATTTGTCACCCAGTATTCGACATGAAAATATAACCTTTAAACGCAGACAAATCAGTATCGATTTTGGAACACATCTCTCATCATCATTCGAACGATGTGTAAGTAATAGCAAAAATATGCACATCATACAGCATTTTAAGTCTACTCCAAAAACCGTATTACATATATAAATATATTTTTGACACTTGATATAAAGTTTGCTTTTTACACCTATTTAAAAAAAAATTGATAGCAGTAATGTGGTACGGTACGCAGCCTTAACCAACTAAAGGCTCGTCACATAAAGCAACTCTGAGGCTGGGCCTCACATGTAAAAATTACAATAGGTAGGTCCTACAATTCTTTGTTTCATAGTATTTGAAACTTGGCAACGTTTTATTGTCAACTTCCTTATCTCATCTCTTTTCTCTTATCTTCTTGAAGGGTCAAGTGTCGTGTCAGGTGCTTATTCCTAATTAAAATTAGATCACGTCGATCACGACCGTTACTATTGAATTGGCGCGTGCCTATCAGTGGGTGGTTGGTTTGTTTTTGTTCGTGATTTTAGATTTGCGAGGCGGATTTTGCGGTTTAAAAACTATAATAATACTGTTGTTTTGTGTGGTTGTGTTGTTAATAAGGAGGCAAGGTAAGGCAAGGACCCTTACAACAAGCTAAGCCAATTAGTGTTTTATTTTAATAATGCAGTATTGCCATATCCGAGACCATATCTATCACCAAGATTTTGTTTATTAAAATAATTTTTTGTTCTCGGTAGTAGTGGGTTTGCTTTTCTTGTGCCTACCTCTACGTATTTTAATTTAAAGATTGTAAGATAGGTTAAAACTCGGGTTGAAATGAATCCATCTTACGATATTGTTTTGCCTTTGCTTGAAACCCCTTTCTCGCGACGATCTGAAGAGGAAAAGCTGCAAATTTTGAAGACTCGACCAATGCCAAAAATAGCGGCAAATTTTAGCGAAAAAAGAGTGGGTCGTCGGGATACTTCGCGAGCGTTTCAAACTTCCTGGTACGATAATTATAATGGTTTTGCGGAAGTTCAATCAAATCAAAATAAACTTTATTGTTCAAGAATACAAATCTTACTGACAAAGCCAAAACTGAGACTAAAGTGAGCTAGTGTAGTAAATGGTACTTAAAACACATAATATGACTAATAAGTCATCTGACATCAACCAAAGGAGACTATAACATAAAATTCAAATTATAGTATTGATGCATTAATTAAGACTAGAAATGTGAGTACTATGACCTAGATTTGGTTAAAATACACATACTAATACAAAAAACAAAACATAAAAATATAGACTCGCCTATTAAAGCAATATACGAATAAATTATATGGTCACCAAGTTGTGAAATTAAGTTAAAATTGGTCTTAAAATTAAGGGTATGTATGTACAGGGTTATCCAACGAGGACTAGACAAGGCAATTTTTTTACCTTCCCTGTACTTTTATAAAAAAAAAAACTGAAATAGCCATCTTATGTAATTTTCTCCCGCGAATTCGGATATGTTCAGCAAAAAACAATTGAACATCAAATAAAAGTGCTAGGGGTCACTTTGATATATTTTTTAAATGGAACACCCTGTATATTACTACATTTTGGACTCTCTAGAAAAATCTAAATACATTTGGTGTATAATATCCTATACCTATATTTAGCTGTTTACCAAATATTGACAGTTGAAAGTCGGGTATTTTGACACTTTGACAGGCTCTAAAATCTAAACCGCACACGATCAAAGAAAACGGTTTGCACATTCCTATCTTAAGTTTTCATAAACTATCGAATGACAGTATCTTCGAATTTAACCTGCGGATAAAATTAACAGGAACTTTTAAACCTCCGGTTAAATTCAAAGTTACTATTATTCGATAGCTTATGAAAACCCAAGATAGGAATGTGCAAATCGTTTTCCTTGATCTCGTGCGGTTTAGATTTTAGAGCCTGTCAAAGTGTCATAATGCCCGAATTTCAAGTGTCAATATATGGTAAACAGCTAAAGATAGGTATAGGATATTATACACAAAATGTGTTTAAATTTTTGTAGAGAGTCCAAAAATGTAGTAATATATAGGGTGTTCAATTTAAAAAAATATATATCAAAGTGACCCCTAGCCCTTTTAATTGATGTTCAATTGTTTTTTGCTGAACACATCCGAATTCGCGGGAGAAAATTACATAAGATGGCTATTTCATTTTTTTTTCCAAAAGTACAGGGAAAGTCAAAATATCGCCTTGTCTAGTTCGCGTTGGTTAACCCTCTACAGGTATACAAACATATTCAAATCTTAACTGATCTATATACCTAAACAAACCACCCAGGCAATCCACCAACCCAAGATCCAGATCAATAAAACATAATTTACATTCATTTACATTAAGGTTCAGATAAAAAAAAATACAAATTATTGGCAAAAAAGCTCAGATACTATGTAATAGGCTTCACCGATAACGTGTCTTTTGACTGTTCGCCGAAACAAGGCAAGTGAGCTTAAGGAGGTCATGCCAATAGGGAGGTGATTAAATATTTTCTTACTCTTATATATAAGAGATTTCTTGGTCAAACTGGAATTTGGAATAGGCAACGGCAAGGCATAGGCCCGGCGTGTTTCATAACTAGGCTCCGAGCCCAAGAGCCTGCTCTTGTTCTTGTATATAAGGCTCAAAGTTTTCAGGATAAACAACAGGGTTAATATTCGTTGTGATTTAAATAAGGGTCTGCAAGAATCCCTCGGCCTGTGCCACACAAACATCTAATTGCTCGTTTCTGCAAAATAAAGATTGTTTCAAAAAGTCCCCGGTTACAGTGACCCCAAAACGCAATGCCATAGCGAAGCCTGGACTCAACCAAGGCAGCATAATAAACATCCCTTGCAGCTGAAGGGTCCAACTCCCCAACGACAGTCCGAACGACAAAACACGCAAAAGCCACCTTCTTGCTGAAGCGAGCAATGTGCCCCTCGAACCTTAAACCTGCATCCAGCAACAAGCCCAAGAATTTAGCATCATCAACGGGCCCCAGGGGCCGCTCCCAAGCGACACACGGCCCAACTCGCATTTAAATCCCACAACATGGGCCTTATCTATATTTAGTGTCCGCAGGTTTGCGTTAAAACCACTCCCCTACCTTCATCAAATCCTGTGTTATTTGGTTGTTTAGACTGTTTATTGCCTCTGCCATAGGATTGTAGTATCATCCGCAAAGAGAGTAAATTTTCCCTGAATCTTAACACAAATCAGATCATTTATGTATAGAAGAAACTAGGACCGACCCTTGTGGTACTCCACAATCAATATCTCGCCTTTTCGATGCGGACGACCCAACAAACACTTCAAGAAAAGTCCAACAAACAGAGTTTGTATTGCTGGCCGTGCATTTTATTGGGTAAAACAAAAAATTCATGGTGCTCAAATGATGGTTTCAGGGACTTAAACATTTTTTTTCGTAGTACTAAAATGCACGTCTTCTAAAAAAACACATAAAGAACTTTATGGATGTCGTGCGGTTAGTGCAAAATAGGGCAACCATTCAGGAGGCGTTAAGGGAAAACGCCCGTTTATACTTTTTATTCGACGAAGGTTAGTTAGGTAGGTACCTACATATTTATTTAATTCAACGGGGTAAAAGCAGATTTTTTGCCATAAAGGTATACCCATAAATATTTATATACTTTTATTTATTAGAAATTTGAGTTTTATTTATTTTATGCTTTTAGTAGGGCTATTGGCGAATGCCAATGCGTCAAAGAGTAATACCTCAGGTTTGAGTACCTAGGTGACGTGGAAATTTATTCATTTTTGGGGGCTCGTTTTCATTTCTAGCCTTGCTTTCCTTGAAATAATTAAAGTTATAGGTATTTCTTGTATCATAAAATTGCCCCAAGTCAAAACGCAAACTCAAAAAATGTTTCACCTCCGACGCTTTTCCTAGTGGAGCCTGGGCATCGCATGTTTTACCTACCACGAGCCGCTACTGGTTTAACGGTATATTTTGCAAGTTGATCTAGATCTAGATACTCTTCTAGTAGATAGTTATTTTCCCTCATTATTGAACAAAACAAAAGTAATCCATTATAAGTATGATATAATTTTGACATAGTTTTCAATCATACTAATTAAACAATTGTTCAGAAAAGCGACTACATGATGAAATCAAAAACAGATATTGTAGTATTTAAGGAAAAAAAGATAAATCGTATAATTATACGCGCCTGATAAACTGTGCTAACAAGATGATTTTTGCCAATCCAAAATTGCGTAAGAACAGTGATGCATCACAAAAAGACATTAGAAACTAAATGTAATTTTGTTGCTTGGAGCATTTCTAAATATTGCAGCAACGCAATGATAACTGTAAGGCCAAAAAACATCTAACAAAATAACTGAATATTATGTCCTTTACTTCTAAAAATACTCTCTTTCAGCGAAAAATAATATAAACAACTTTCGATATTTTCGCTTCCAACTCGCTGACAAAGCAAAGCTGATTAGATTACATACTTTCTTATAGTGCAGGCAAATAGTTTTTAACAAAGAACTTGATAACGTATAATAATACAAAATTGTGAAAATCGGTTCGTGAAATAAGGATAATATTTTGATAATGAAACTATGCACAAAATGAGCAAAAGTAACTTGCAGTTAACTGTATTGATTTAATCCCTTTTCCACAGTGTTTAAATTGACCGAACTCAAACTAACAAAACAATACATAAACCCTACTTTACGAAATTCAAAGTGATTTGCTGTTTTAAAAACCCAAGGCCACATTAAATAAGTAAGAATTAAATAAAAAAGCACAAAATCTAGGCCTCAAGTCATGTATTTCTTAACCTGTTACATGTGTTTCACACTTGCATGCTTCATCACATCCTTTATAAGACGAAACTTTATTTTTGGCATCAATCATTCAAATATACAGGGTGAAAGATACATGAGACGTTTCTGGCGAACAACTCAACCGATCACTCTGGAAATTGTACCGTTTCAAGACTTAATTAGCCTCATATAATTTAAATACTTTGTGGAAATCAATATCGGAAAATAACTAAATAAAGCTTGAAACTTACCGCAAATGCATCATTGTCTACACTGCCAGTAGCAAATCCTTGATAAGCCATATCAAAGAATGGGAACAGATTCCTCTTCTTAATAAGGTTTGATAGCTCAGCCCATTGTTCTTTGGTAGGGTCGACACCAGTAGGATTGTGGGCGCAGGCGTGCAATAAGATTATGGATTTTTCAGGAATTTTCTGCAAAAAAAAATAAATTTTACTTAAGGTTAAGGCACCAGTAGCTGACAGTGCCCCTATATTTTACTTTTACTTTTTACTTTTGGATTGCTTTATTGTCACATAAGAAATTACAATTCTCGTCGACAAAGCTTCTAACTCTACTTAACCAAAATATACTATGATTAGGAGAAAACAACTCTCTAACAGAAACTCAAGACCTCAGCCAGGACAGTCAAGACAACGATGACAATTAGGCGCAAGAAAAAACAAAGACTGAAAAAACCAGTGCTTTCAATAGACCAACACTGAACCAAGCAATAAGTTAAAATGAATACAATAAATAATGTCAAATCATAAAAATAAATAAACTAACAGACAATCCAACAGTCACCAAAAGCGACATTCAAGCACATGCCCACACTTGCGCGCATACACACACGCACACACATAAACAAATAGAATATATAATTTACATGACTAATTATTGGTAATACAAGCAAAAAGCACAGTAATATACAATACCCGACACAGTAAAACAATTATGTATAACGAGCCTATAAACGATCTTCATAGTACTCAGACAATGTATAGTACCCCTTAGACAATAACAGCAATCGGGCCCCTGATCTCAGCCTTCCAACTGAACCCTTATGCTGAGTGGAAGATGATTAAACACTGCTTTAGCATTATATGTAATAGAATTCTTTATCAAGGAACTGCGGCAGTTGCAGCGAACGGGATTGTATGGTATTATAAACTGTATCTCTATCCAATTCATTATTATAATTTTCGTATGCCAAGCAAACACTCTCTAATATAAATATGGAGGTCAAGGTCAGAATTCTGTACTCTATGAATAGGGCCTGCATGGTTCCCTTGGTTTGGCCTTACACATATACCTTAAGGCTCTTTTTTCCATAATAAATACCCTATTGAGCAGATATTGGCTTGTATTTCCCCAAAAACAAACCTCATACCTCAGATGAGAATCAATAAGTGCAAAGTAGCACTTCCTAGCACATGATAACTAACACAGCCAAAAGTAATAACATTTGTTTTTTCAAAATTAAAAGTCAGCAAGTTCGCGTCACACCACTTTTTGACAATACAGACATCACTAGTATCCATTTCAGTCAATTCCGCATCAGTACCGCCATCCCAGAGGATGGTAGTATCATCCGCGAAAAGTGTGCACTTGCCTCTCACCGGTACCTTAGAAATATCATTAATATACACAAGAAATAAGATGGGCCCCAACACTGAACCCTGAGGTATACCTGTGTGAACATCTGATTCTCAAGACCTGTCTCCCCCAAGTGATACCCGTTGTGTTCTTCCCGAAAGATAAGACTTAAACCACTCCAGAGAAACCCCCCTAAATCCACAATTTTCAAGCTTTTGCAACAGTATTCTGTGATCAACGCAGTCAAATGCCTTTGTCAAATCACAGACCACTCTGCGGCAGTATTAAGAATTAACTCTGACCCTATTAAGAACGGAATATAATTCTTCCAGAAATTAAAAGATGGCATCATTGGTGCTCTTACCCCCCTGAAACCCGAATTGATTAGCACATAAGATTTTATTTTTGTTTAGGAATGATAACACTCTTACTTTGACCAACTTTTCAATAATTTTGGCTAGTGTTGATATAAGGGAAATGGCTCGGAAGTTAGAAGAGATCACGCTTCCTATGTATAGGAATGACTATGACTCTTTTTAAGGATTCAGGGAAATACCCTCGCAAAAACGAATGGTTAATAGCATCAACCAGTGCTTCCAAAGCCGACACCGGCAACTCAGAAAATATTTTAATTGATATGTCGTCCCACTCAGATGCATTTTTATTTCTGATATCACGAAACACCCTGCAAAGCTCCTCAGAATCTGTTGGAGGTAAGAAAAAGGTATCCCGAATTGAACCTTCTCTCATAAACTGAGAAAAACTACACTGGCCATTGATTTTTCTCGACAGATTGGCCGCAATATTGCAGTAGTAGTCATGTAGCATTGTGGGGTCCATACTAATGGGCGCATTTCTTCCACCATTCGTGCCACGAAGATCATTAATAATTCGCCAGCTTTCTTTCTGCCTATTAGAAGAAGAGGATATTCTAACATTATAATAACTTTTTTTGGCTTCTTTTATTACCTTCCTATATATACTTCTCTAGTTGTTAAAATTATGTAGAAATTAGGCATTTTCAAAAGCATATTTGCGAATAGTATGCAAAGAACGCATATTTTTTGCTGAAATTCTAATTCCTTTGGTTAACCAGGGCTTTCTATTCTTGCTCTTTATTACTTTATTCAGAAATGCTGTATCAAATATTTTTATCAAAGATACATTAAATTCAATTTAGAGGTTCACTTAAATTAAACATGCCAGTCCAAGCATTTCGAAGACAAAGTTCCTTAAATTTATTAAAATTACGTTTACAGAAAATTCTGTCAGTCTTTTTGGGTGGACTATCGTTTTTTATCTGGAGAGGGATATTACACAATACTGCTTCATGGTCAGAAAGCCCCGAACTAATCACTGAAAGAGACCTTATCCATATTTGAACAAACATAGTCTATTACTGTCGCGGAGCCCTTAGTTATTCTAGTAGGCGCATTAACATGCAATTTCAGATCCCGTGACTGAAGGAGATAACATAATGAGAGCGTGTGCGGTGAGTTTATGTTGTTATAACCAATGTTAAAGTCACCAGCTAAAATAAGCTTAAATCGAGGGCAAAAGTTAACCAACAGTGCCTCCAGCCTCTCCAAAAAGACAACCTCGCTACATGACGGAGGTCTATATAAACAAATTATGTATAGTTTAGGTATAAGACAAAAAACGATTGAATATTAAAATTCCCTCTCCACAAACAAATGACTGTACTTATTAATATTTATAAAGTTATGCAGTTTTAAAAAATCATTGTTTAAAAGATACAGGGTACCACAATGCACAGATGCCTCCCCACAGTAGGAAGACACCAAACTATACCCTTCAACAAAAATTGGTTCACCCATCTTCAGCCAGTGCTCCATCAAAAGTACAATATTTGGAGAGTCACATTCATGCAAAATAATGCTTAACTCATCAAGCTTACTACGTACAGATTGTATATTTAATACTAAGAGAGAGCAGTGTTTGTTAGGCTCGTTACCTCTAAAAAAACACAATCATTGTCAGAACTAGGTGAGGTCTGAACCAACACCTCCTCAGTTTCAGAAGTAGCTGGAATATCTTCAGATATTTCTGCGTTACTGATATTAGCAACAATGCATGACGTTGGGAATTGATAATCTTCCTGTGAGCAAACATTAATTTCATTGAGGCCACAGTTCTCTTGAGTGGGAATGTAAATAAGTGTTTTATACATATTTGTATTACTATACCTGACACATTCTGATTCAAATATCAAAAATACCTACTACCTACAAATTAAAAATAATTTCTTTTGCTGAATCTATAACTAGGTACATCCTCTATTGGTTGTTTATGCAAGTGCTGTTCAGTTCAGCAAGTTAAGATGGCTGTCTCGGCTGAAAGATGTTGATGTCTCAAATATGTGTTTTCTTGAATAGAGTAAGATGACGTACTCAATACAAATTAAATATATTATTTATTTATTTATTTTAAGACTTTTTAACCATTAATAGGTACAAAAATGATTAGTGTTTAGTGTTTTTAGATTAAAACACAATTTGTAAGGGTGTTAGCTTTAAATTTCATTTTTTTTTGACAGTGGATTAGTACATTAGGGGTCAGGCATAGGACCATATCGAAAAATTACGAAACCTATACTTGAATTATATTTCAATGGTAAAACTAACTTGAATTATTTTAACTATGTTGGGGTTTGGAACCTTCGGCAACATGCACTAAAACGGAGTTTTATTCACAATACCGAAACAGAATTATTGCACTCGACGCGCGTTTCGCTAACCATGTTAGCATCATCAGGAGATGATTAAAACTAAATTTAAAACTCTACCTAACTCGCTTTTATACTAAATGTTTGCTTAATCAAGCGGAACCAAAGGGACTAATCCTGGAATCCCACTAGTCACGCTCGATCAACCAATACAATGGACTATACGGAATAGGCCCTCTATCTCTGTTTAAACTATTCTTACATTTAATAATTTCCATACTTTCATATGCGTCTAATAATCTCCTATCAGTTATATTATGAATTAATTTTAAATTTTTAATTGTTATTCTATGATTACTATCAAAAGCATGCTCGGCAACACTTGATTTTTCTGTTCTACCATACTTTAAATGAGCTATGTGTTCCTTGAATCTCGTTTGTATAGATCTTCTAGTTTGCCCAACATATTTTTGGTTACAATCCATGCATCCAATTTCATATATTCCACTTCTTTCTAATATTTCAATTTTGTTATTATTAGGGGGTCCAAAGGACCGACATAAATCAGCTGTTTCTGCAGTCGCCAGCGCCGCCACCGCCAAACGGCGAATATGAACTCTCTGAAGACATTGTTTTCATCGAAAATCAAGATAAAATTTCCTCAGAAACAGTAAACATTCGAAAAAAGGTTGAAAGCCGCCAAAATGTCCAGGTAAACCCAGAGGAAACCCAAGAATGAGATTGGCAGGTAGTCAAGAGAAAACCTAAATCCAAGCGCCCTGAGCCCATGAAGGGAATCAAAGAAAATGTCACAAAACTATCTGTTGCATCCCCCAAGACCCAGGCTTGGTTCTTTTTGTCTGGTTTTGAGCCAAACACTGCGGCCTGATAAAATCCTGGATTATCTGAAAGGTAATGGACGGGAAAATTACGTTGGGGTTTGGAACCTTCGGCAACATGCACTAAAACAGAGTTT
>JAEQML010063826.1:0-22710 GCA_016904865.1 Pissodes strobi
TGTTTGTGGGCCTTTTAAATTTACTGGGATTTTTGCTTAAATCCAACTTCCCCCTGCAGTTGTGCGTTGGTGTTTTATGTTTCCGACATTCCACAGAAAGTAGAAATAAAACAAGTAAATAATATAACCAGCCCTTACTAGTGTGTCGCATAAAATTTCACAGCGCTCTGGATATTGATTACACTCGGGCAGTCGACTTACATCCGCATATAAAGGGTAGGTATAATGTCAGGGTTGTAATAAGGATACCAAGTATATGCTTTAAGTTAATTTGTAAATGGAGGAAAACAGTCCGTGATAACTATAAGATGCCAAAAAAAATCGTTTCAACTTTCAACAAGAATTGCATTTGTATTATTTAATACACAAATGGCGTCTGCACACACAATATTTTAAAAAGCGGCACTATCAAAATATTTTCATGAGCCATTTATACCATCTAACCAATCGTCTGCCAGAACAATAATTAATCATCTCAAGATATCTTAATTTTGACTAAATCAGCTATTGTAATCCCTATTTCAAACTATGAGATAGAATGGTGATAGTCCAACGATTATCTAAAAAAAAAATTAAAAAATGTATATATCTTGGTCGATAAAAACAATTTATTTTCAAATCGTTTATGATCACAAAGGAGGGGGTGGTAATCATATTTTTAATTGACCAGTTTAATTAGCGGACTGTAACCAGCTTTATTCCCTAACCGCTCATTCAGCTGTACATATGCCTGACTCACTCAGCCGTTTGTAGCTTTGTTCTTTTTAAAAGCGTGGGTTAGAGTTAATGGCAGTTACTGCAAAAAATTTATTAGAAATTTTATCTGTCTGAAAATCGAATAATAAAATTTAGAAAAAAATACCCTGTGAAAGAGCGTAAAAAATTAGAATGAAACTGAGTTCTGCCCTAAATACAGTTTCCAAAATAAACACCAGGAATACAAACAACCAGTTTGTTGAAAAAAAATATTACTTGGGTAGAACAATCTATCAATTCTTAAAAATTAAGAACATTTTCTGATTACTGAGGGCTATTATTATGATAAAAAAAATTATGGAATGTCACTGAAGCCGACCTATTTATGTCACTGGTGGTAATTAATGTTCAAATTACAAATATATTAGTTGCTATGGTAATTAAGTTTCATCTTAACACTAGAAATTACAATAATCAAGTATCAATTATACGATTTAGGCCTGGTACTCACTGCGATTAAACTTCAAATCAAAAAGTTGCCCTAAATATGGTACTTTAGCAAGTCTTATTATTACTACATAAAAATCTCAATAGATTTCCTCGATACTAATTAACGAGAAGTGTTATCGTTAAAATAATATTTGAATATAACCTAGTTACTATTGGTTACATATGTACCAAATAAATATTCACTAAACTACGCTTAGCTTATTCCCATGGCAGCTGGAATATAGAAGAATTCTAAAATGTCTTCAAAATGCTAAACTAAAAGGAATTTACTGAATAAAATAAATATAAATATAGCCGCTACAAGTAACGAGAGTTGAGCTCAAGTCTACCGATATCGGGGCGTGAAGTTCAATAATAAGGTTTAAATAGTTTTAATTAATTTTCTGCCATGCGTTTGACAAGCAGATACATTAAACTTAGGATAAATAACCTAAACGCCCTAATTTTATTGTATATTTTAGGTATTAACGAGAATGAAAGCGATAAAAGGTTTGCAGGACTTTAGAGGCCTGCCTTTTACAAAAATTAAGCATGGAATTCCATAGAACAAATGGGCATCAGTCCTTCGGAAAGATCCTGGTGAAATGGCAAACGATTTTTTTAGTCCTGCTACTAAAAAGCACATGGGTCTAACCTACCTTTTTAAAATAAAAGGATATCACACCGCCTTTCACACGTGTAGTCGGTATCCTAAGAAAAGATACATGTTACTACGCCTCGTAAATGTAACAAAAGAATCTGGTGACCATCCACCGACAGTTAAGACTTAATCGCCACAGGGCACCTTCCCGAAGGTAAGTTCTGAACCAGAAGGAACTCAACTTTACCTTCCTGCGTTATATATGTTATATTTTCGTGCCCATCTGTGAAAGCTCTCCCTGTCAAGCGGTTTTGCGTGCTGAAACCCAGTCGACGTAGTAAGGTTGCGACAATTGATACCACAATTTAACGGATACACAGAGAAAATCGAAATATAATATTAAGATACAACAATAACGTTACACAAAGTGGGATTTTGTGCGTAGGATGAAAATTGAAACATGTATTATATTCTTAGGTATTATGTACTTTAATAATGCAGGATTTAATTTGCATTAAATATGATATAAATACTACTACTTTCATACATTCATCATTTCACACATAAAACTAAATACTTTATATCAGGTTAACTAGGTATTAGTAAATATCTAATATCTGCTAACAAAATCTAATGATTATTTCCATTTAACAGGAACTCATTTCTTTACTGAATTTAATCAAACTTTCTTTGATTTCGAAATCCCAACTGACTGTCCGTTCACACTAAATACCTTGCTTGCTTCTTCTACAATTCTCTCAAATTAACTTCACCAGGGATATAAGACTTCGAAACTTGATTCGAATCTTGAGTACAGGAATAAATTTGTCTAACTACAATTTTCCAACCGCCATTTTACCTTCTTTAACCGGCACGAACAACGGGAGAGACGCTACAATTTGTATGTCCTGAGAAAATGAGTGCCTAATTCAGTTTTGAAAAAGGAGAACAGAGTACAGCAGATATTTTCTAAATATCTGTGCAAACAAATGAGAAAATGGCCTAATATCTTGGCGCCAACATAGCTACGACGAGAGGTAGATGTTTTACGTGTGACTTCAACCTTCAACTAACTTAAATCTTTCCTACCGGCATCGGTAGTTTGCGTCTATAAACAGGAATATTGTTTTGGCTTCCTAGCTTCCGCATGCGCAGAGTACGAATGTATTAGAGTTACCAATGTCGTCACCGATTCTTACGAGCGATCTAGTGGTGTAGTGGACAGAGCTTGTGATGCGAGCGGCTCGGGGTTGATTCCCGTCGGTGGCAATGCACGTTTTTTTCTATTTTTTTTTAAGATTATGTTTGATTCTTCTTTTTTAATTTGAGTTAGCTTGAGTTAGGTTTGTTTGGTGAAATCCTGGGCGCTTGTAAACGAACGCACCCGTACTCTGCGACTGCGGAAGCTAGGAAGCCAAAGTTGTATAAACGAGAGTGCATCTGCAGGGAGAATAGCGCGGGAGTTACGCGGACGCGAAATGCATTTGAGAGGGTAGAAAATTGTTCATTCTTTATTTGACATATTGTTGTTTATACAACATTGACTGAGGCAAAAACGAAATTTCGAGGGAATCAGTAGAAAATGAAGAACTATCGTTTAAATAATTATCAGCAAAAAAGGATATGTATTTTATTGACAACACTTCAAGAATTTTAAAATATATTGATTAATATAATGCAATATAAAAATATTAAAAAGAAAATAATCAGCATTTCTTCAATACTCAAATTATGGAAAGTATATTATATAAAGAATCTGATCAATAAAATTTAATACATTTATGGAAACGGCAAACATTCTTTTAATGTGAATAATCTATTGATTTGTATAGGCGTGGATAAGCAATAAATAGACCAAACATGGCAAATTTACGACCGCGAAATGTAAACAAAGAGATTTCAATTTGGACTTGCGCATTAGAAAATTAGAAGGCGTTAGCTGTTGCACCGCGAAGGTCAATAGGCAGGCCCGGACTCCGAAAGTGATTATTTCACCAAATATTCGGTAGAGTAATGTTGCCGATTGTGAAATGGGCCCCAGTCAGCATAGTGAAACAAACAATAAGGTATAAATAAGTAATACTTATAATAATTATACTTACTTGAAATAGGAAATCCTGGGTATTTTGCGTCTACTGCTACAAAACACAACCATACACTTTCGGGATTCTATTTTTGTAGCATCCCCCATTGTTTATGTGCGTATTGTTCAATTTAAACGAAAATCAAAATAGGGTACGCACAAAGCACAAACGTGAACCACTAAACTAAAACTAATTAAACAACTGCAAACAAGCAAAGAAAGTCAATAAAAGGTGAAGTATTCGAATCAACACAAACGCCGTCAAAACGAAAACATGTCAAAGACAAAAGCCAAGTTCGGTCCTGACCGACGCCTGCTGAGAGGGCAAGTGTTTTAGTGCGCATGACGAAACGGTATCTTCTTTGTTTACGTTTTTCGATTTTGTCATGCGCAGAAACCTGTTTTTTCGCCCATAGATTGCCACTTTTGAATAGTGCGACAGGCGGCTATTGCTTATCCACTCCTATACAAATCAATGGAGTAATCCCCTTAAAACTATAAAAATTATTACTTTATAAAAATTATTCAAATATACATACAGGAGCGAAATTTACCCGCGCGTTAAGCAATATTTTTGATATAAGGTATATGGTAGTGTTGAGATCGAAGGTTATCGTTTGCTAGATCACACTGGAGATTCGTAGATCAAGTAAAAATTCTGAAAGCACAGGGTGATATGATGGCACAATTTAAAGGTATATGGATCGAAGAGAGAAAGTGGTGCATTAGCTTTAATTTTGATAATATCATTTTATTGGTAAATTTAAAAAACAGATATGTAAATGTACATAAATAATATAACAAAGTTTTATACTAGAAAATGCCTGTATCAGTAGCAGCAATTCCAATTAGGACTATAATATTTTTACCCATATCATCATATTCCGTGTTATACTGTGTGAATGTTGCATTTTAATTAAACCATTTTTAGTCGAATCATTATTTTGTAATATGTTTACAGTTAAATGATGCTAATCACGCAACCGACCCAAAACAAAAAAGTGCCCACACCCCTGAGCTGTGTCGAAGACTGGATGATATCTCCTAATAGGGCCAGAGTGAGCTGTTTTCTCTGATAAGCCTAATGAAATTTAAATAGAACAAGAGGGGTGAAATGTGACACTGTCTAATTATTGTGATTTATTATGATTAGACGATGGATAATTTAATTCTTCAAATGTTTATTATGATAAGGATTGATAATGCAATATAGTGTTATATCCCCTCAAATAATTTCTAGTTCTTGTTGCTTGTGTGCAATAAAACAAAGCTAATATATCATCAAATTACAACTTTTTATTTTACGGCTGATCTACATTGGAATGGGGCCATCGCAGTAAAGCCCGACTAATTTTAAATCGTATATATTTTCAAGTGCACTTCAAACATTATGTTTATGGATATTTGTATCGCGTCTATTATGCTTTCGAATTTGTGATGAGGGCTATTTTTAGGTTTTGGTATTTTTCTAATTCTTACAAGGAGCCGGATTGATTTGATTTTGAAGGGTTTTTGGGAAACAGGTATTGTGGCAAGTAAGACGCTTTCAAAATAGTGATAGTTTTATTTAATTGGGGTATATTACATAATTTTATGTTAAATTGTTCTAACGCGTGTTAGCTATCGTATCAGAAAACATAAGAATATAAATACCCAAAAAATATTTTGACCATAGTTGTTGATTTCATATTCTTCTGGATACCAATATCATGCTCAGGTTTTTCATTTATTTCAAAAGTATATTATTAATTATTTATTGACGGATATCCAATTAAAAAGTAAATTTTTTAAACTACACTAGCCTTAAATCTACACAGAAAAAAAGAAAGGAGATTAATGAAACCTAAATATAAATGTAATATAATAAGAAGATAACACGTTACTAACTTGTTGAGCGTAAAACTCTTTCAAATGAGTTAGCAATATGTAACAAATAAGATGGTACCTATCCTTAAGGATGCGGTCAGCGCAACATTTTAGCGCCCCACGTTGGGCGCCAAAATGTTGCGTGTAAAACCCTTTTAGATGAGTTAGCAATATAAAATAAAGAAGATGGTACCTACCCTTAAGGATAGGGAACTTATAGTTTGAGCTAGTTTAGGTTAGTTTTTATAATGAAGAAAATTCCTTTGTACATGCTCAATCCTGTTGATATGGTTAGCACGAAATGAGGGTTCCAAACTGAGGAGGCATACTCTAACTATGTTTATATTAGATTTCAATAAATAATTTTAAGAGAACGAATAGAGGAGAAATTTTTAAAATTTCTACTATGAATCCCAATATTTTCATTGGCTTGCTTGCAACATTAGCCACCTGTTCAAGAAATGAGAGCTACGCGTCAAGAACAACATCAATATCTTTGATAGACTCGAGACGAGTGGCAGGATCTCACCGTCAATCTCGTAATCATTTAGATGTGTTGGCCTCCATTCCATTAAAGTGGCACCATGCTGCAAAGCGTTTAAGCTCCTCCATTTGGAGTAAAAATTATATTGAATATTTGCAAATCGCCGAAAAACAGGAGGAATTTGGAAGAACCAAAACATGAGGAAGCATCATTTACGAGAGATTGAAAAGAAATGGCTCAATGCGAAACTCTTGGGGGACATCGGATGTGATTGAGATTTTATGGGACAAGAAACTGGCTATTCGCACTACCCGAGATCAATCCATAAGATAACTCTCAATCTAACCGAATATAGGGCAAGGTGCTTCAAGGTTCCTAGCTTGCATAATAATGCCTTGAAAAAATCTATATAAGCAACAGAATGATACCCGAACACTCCTTTCCAACGCCTCAAAGATGTAATTTGGATGGGCAAGAAGGTTGAGCTTAGTGCTTCTATCCATGCAGAAGCCAAACTGCTTGCTAATAATTCTAGGATCTCAGTGGACAGCATCTAGCTTAGATACTTAGTTGCAAGACTCTCAAACATCTTAATGACACAGATGGGCGTATAATTTCTTATGTTATTACCAGCCTTGTGTACAGAACCCACAAAATTGAGCTTCCAAATGTCAAGAAGGAGACGATCTTTTAGGACTCATTGAAGATGAAGTGCAGATTCTGGATAATCAAATGGCACGAAAATGTGTTTTCTTGATAGCACTAGCTGGCTGACCCTAAGCTAGCTATTGAATTCTACATTTCACTATATCCATTTAAAAAAAAAGGGGTTCTTCTTTCCTGTAGGTAAACAAATTTTGTTATTTAGAACAGCATCGTTGTCGAGCAAAGTTTTTATTTGTCAACAGTATTAATTTACTTTGATGAGACATATGGACGGGAATTTGGAAATAAGAGAAACAGTTTACTGTTTCCATCAAGGCAGAAGGTCCATTAACCCGGAAATATTATTTCATTGATTAAAGTGATGTTAGCATTGCAAAGTTCCTCTGCCTTAGTTCCTGAACATATGTAATTTTGTATGGATTTCATACGCTCTGCAAACATTTTAGGCGATTTGCTGTACTTTAGAGGAACTATGCTCATGGGAAAAAGAAGATTTACCTGTATGGCTGAGCAAAATGGTCATATGTTTATAGCCGTTTTTTACTGTTTTAGGACGCCCAGATCTAGGAATATATTTTACATGATACATCATATTAAATTTCCTAAAAATTTTGGCTATCTACATGAATACCCCTACCTCTCCGTCTCACCGCAAATACACAAACCTCCTACGTTTGTCTTCAATCCATGTATTTATATTTCTATTCATCATATTTCGTTTTTTTTATGTTCGGCACACACCAAAGGAAAATCCTACGCGGCTCAACGACCGGTACGTGTGCGGAGAAGACGGTGGACGTTGGACTTGAAGCGCTGTAGGTTGTAGTTTTCGGGAAAGACGTTACTCGGAAGTCCATTTCAAAGCGAGGCAGTTCTCCAGACAAGGGGGTCCTGCAACAGGGACGTCCTAGGTGTTCGCAACTGAATCGTATGTTGATGAGCAGCTTGTGTCTGACGGTTGTTTTTGTTTGACACAACTCTGGGTGGAATCATAAGTGGTGCCAGCTCGTTCGAACACCTTCCGTAGTAGTCTCGATACTAAATAGATAGGCCCGTCACTTTTCTTCTTCGATGTTTGAGGCTATCAAGATCTTTAGTCAGTCTGGGTCATCCACAACAGGGACTGCTCTCTTCTGTAAGGAGTCCAATATTTTGAGCAGGTGTTTGGGTGCCGAGCTCCACACATGGGAACAGTATTTCAGAGATGGTCTTATCTGGGCCATATAGAACAGTAAGAGCTGATCAGGTGTGTATACAATTTTTTTGATCTATAGAGTGGTCCTAGCTTTTGTGCTGCTGCCTTGGCGATTTTAGTGACGTGATTACGCCAAGATATGTTGTTTTCTACGTTGATGCTCAGCAAGTTTATGGATGAGGCAAGAGTCAGTGTTTGTCCTGTCATTTTTTAAGTCAGGTCCTGCGGTGTTTGCTTTTTTTGAGAAGACAGCCGCTTGAGTCTTCTCTGCGTTAAATTGGACATTATTTTCCTTACCCCATTCCATGGCGTTCATATCCTCATTGATGGCAGCAATCTTATTTTCTCGCTCGCGTTGGGAACGTGCAGTGGTCATTGGAGTCTAAGACATGAATAAGGATGCAATAGTGCTGTCGTCTGCAAAGCTGTAAGTAAAATAGTTTGTTCTGTCTAAAGGTGCGTCCAGACTTGTGACATTACCCCGTGACGTGACAGCGTCGCGAACATATTCACGACGAGGCGAACTTCGATGCGTGTCATCGTCGCCTGCCATCCTCGCGTGTCATCGTCGCGTATCATAGTCCCGTTCACAGCGTTCCGCTCATTTAAATTAAAAACAGTCGGTCATAATGGACGTTGCAGCAGCAGCGTACATAGTTATAGATCATTTATTGCGTAATTCTATAAATGTTAACGTTGTCTCCTGTCCTCATTCCATCTTGATATTAAAAAAACAAATACTAATTCGAAACAAAATAGCCGCTACACTGGTATTAAATATGCAAAACGTTCTGATGATACGCGGTCCCGTCCAGCCTTGCCGAACCAAGCGGCGTATCATCCCTTTGATGCGACGCTAAAAGACCGACAGGACATGGAACGGACTGATGACACGCGGTAAACGCGGCGATGTCACGCGCTGCGGTTACGGAGTACCGTCCAGACTGTACGCGACGAGGTTCGCGGCGGTGTCACGATACGGGGTCTTGTCACAGGTCTGGACGCACCTTTAGAGATCGTTGATATAGAGCAGGAACAGTGCGGGAGATAATATACGCCCTTGTGGAACTACGGCGATGATTTTAAATTCTTCCAAGAGATGTACATCAGTACCAACTCGGATGCTTCGATCCCTTAAGAAATTAGAAAGCCATCGGAGCAGTGCTAGTGGTAGGTCGTATGCTGTCAATTTGCCTAATAATCCGTTATGCCACACCCTATCAAATGCTTTGGATATGTCGAGAGCCACTGCACGAGATTCGCCGTAGCTCTCGATGGCTACCTGTGGACGTAGGTCACGTAAGTCAGGAGAACTCCCGTCGATCTGTGCTTGCGGAAGCCATACTGGCGATCGCTTATGATGCCTGCCGATTCGAGATATTTTAAGAGCTGTTCATTGATCAGTTCCTTTATAACTTTGGACATAATGGGAACTAAGGCAATTGGACGGTAGTTATTTGGAATCGTTTTTTACCTTTCTTCGGGATTGGTTGCACTTGAGCGTACTTCCAGCTAGAAGGAACGCATGTAATTCTGTATGAGAGGGGAAAATCTTATATAGCGGAGCTGTTAGTTCAGCAGCACATTTTTCAAGCACTATTGCTGGAACGCCATCTGGTCCTGTGGCCTTGTTAGTGTCCAGGTTTTTGAGTATTAGTTTCACTTCGCGTTGGCGAACTACCAGACCCGGCATTGAGTAATTCCCTCTCGGGATAGTTGAGAGAGTATTTTCTTGATGATTCAAGTTAGAATTTGATGTAAATATTTCGGCAAAATTGTTCGCTTTTGAGCCATCATCTTTGGTCAGTGGTGGGATTGACGTCATTGAGAAATCCTGTTTGAGAGCGTTGGCAACTGACCAAAAGGATCTTGATCTGTGAGGATAGTTGAGAAGCTTGCTCTTGATCTGCTCGTTGTATCCCTCCCTGCTCTCATCAGTGGTTCGCTTGCATTGGTTTCTAGTCGTGATGAATATATTTCGATTTTCACCTGTCGGATCTCGGCGCCATTTGTGGTAGGAGGCATTTTTAGCATTCACTGCTCTTGAGCAGTTTTTCCCAAACTATAGTTTACTATTTGAGATACAAAGAGATGATGAAAGCTTCCATACCAGCTAGGATAACTTGAGTTATTTCATCAGCAGATTCAGAGGTGTTTTGATTCCTAAAGCAGACATTTTTCCAAGGAAAAGAAAGATAAAACTCGCGAATATCACGCCACTTGCAGATTTGTAGTGCCCAACCTTTCGGGGTACCTGTGGCTCCTGTGTTTTGATAGCAAGTTCACAGGTTGCAGAGATAAGACTGTGGTCTGATGAGCCCAACGGAGGTTGGACAGTTACGGTGTAGAGGTCAGGGTTAGTTGTTAAGAATAGATCCAAGAGACTAGCAAGTTTTTTGACTCTCAGGGATCCTGGTAGGTTCGTCAATCAACTGAGTAAGTTCGTCCTGGTAAGTTCGTCAATCAACTGTCCGTGGTCCGTGACTTATAGCAAAAAACTCGGCTTCTCGTCGTGCATCGTCGTTTTTGTTGGAATGTTTCAGCCAGTTGATGTTATGTACGTTGAAATCTCCTGCTATGACAATTTCTGCCGTTGAATAGTTGATCTGCAGAAAATCGATTTGATTGCCAAGATTAGAAAAAAGCCGTTTATATTGGTATTCGCTAGGTGGTTTATACAAGCAACAATTGAATTTGGTTGCTCGATCTGTGCTTAATTTGAATCACATGATATCAAAGTCCTGAGGTTCGTATGTTTCTTCTCGTTGACACATAAATCGACTCGTATAAAAACAGCTGATCCAGAGTTATGTCGAAATCAGGAGTAAAGGTCATATCCGGGTATATTCAAGTGAACATGTGTAAAGCTTATTTCACTGTTGTTTTTGATAGAGCTAAAATAAGAGGCTTATTTGATGTTAGGTGCTGGTGGACGGAGTTGATATTTGCCTTGATGCCTCATATGTTGCAGAAGTCCAATCGCAGTCTATTTTATATCCTGGAGACGTTCAGGCTTGATGGACCCCCCAGGCTAGCCTCGCCCGGGGATCCGAATGGGAGGCAATTTTACCTACGGAGTATTTTGACCTGGGAGGCGCCATTCTGCAATATTTTTTCCTTTCTTTTCCGCTCTGAGAACAGGATCACAAAGGTATGGTGATGACGAAACATGAACCAGAGGTCATTTCACGCCACCTAAGCCAATGTGGTGGTATTGCACCGGGCGATGCGGGTGGACCACATCTACCACTGAACTTCGATTTAAGTAAAAAATTATAACTTGTAACTAAACTTTAAATAACTTTAGAAATTTATGACTTAATAAAGGCTCAATTCACTGTCAATGTCAGTAATTTCCAATTAGTGATTTTTTACCAGTTCCTCGTTTAGGAAGATAGTGGGTTCCAGTTTTTATTGATGAATGAACTCTAATAAATTTTTAAATCTGAAGATTTTAGAAATGGGGGACTTTAAGTTCCTTATAGCAGAATATTTTGAAGAATTAATTTCTTGGCTTGCACGTTTAAACATTTATGTAAATAAACTTGCCAACAGCAAATTTCTCATGCATCTCTGCGATAGTCTTTTAAAAACAGGTAGCAAATCTATTAAAATGGATACTAAAACTCATAAGAATGAATATAGAAGATCAGCTACATAAGAAATTTGTTTCATCTAGGGCAGTATATTTAAATGTGTTTCGATTTATTTCATTAAATTTTTCATACCTCAAACAAGTTTTCAATGTTCGACATATAAATTTCTATTTTCCGATCTAGCACTTTATGCAGGATGCATTATGTATTACTTGTCAGAATCAACTATTTTGGTATATACGAAGGTTTGGACACCTGAAAACATAATTGATGCTGCTAATGTTCGGAGATGGTCAGAACCATACATCAAGTTTAGTAACATTTTAGATATAAATCAATAGAAAAATAAAAATTTAGGTACAAATACATATGGAAATCATGACAATATGGATTAAGGTGTTCAGTTTGGGTTAGAGAAAAAGCATAAAGAAAATCCAGTTATTGCAGCTGACGATTTGTCACGTCCAGACCTTTCGGATAGTTTTAGATAAAAGAATCCCTTTTATAAGATTGCTCCTAGTTATGTAGAATGGTTTATGATAGCACGTTATTTGATTAAGCTGTTTCTTTTTATACTAAAGTATGTAACGTTTTTACTGATCATGTCACGTCCGGATCTTTTACAATATTTACATGATCCGAAATTTTTAGTTAATAACTAAGCTGAACTCAAAATGGGATGCCCTCGGACTCTGTGAAACACGACTACCAGGAGAGAAAGCAACTGTTCTGAAATCAAAACATATATCAGGATAATTCTATCAAACATAATGGCCAAGGGGGAGTGGCATTTTTCTTATTAAAAGGAAACATCCATTTGATGATTGAAGTAAAATCTATCTTTGGTAAGGTTATCTACATGCTACTTAAAGTGAACAAGAGATACAGTATCAAATCAAGTTTATTCACCAATACGCACCGACAAACCAGAACACATGGAAACATTTCTTAAATACGAGGTTAAACACCTTTCCAAAGCCATGGATTCACACAAGACTCACTACAAAATAATAAGTGATTTTAATGCTAAAACCGGCCAGAAAAACGTAAACGACTTAAAAAAAGTTTGAAAATTTTCGTTCCGATACAAGGAACCAAAAGGGGATATGCTAATAAACCACATAAATAAAAGAAACTCCTACAATCTGATCCCCTTCTTCAGTAAACCTAAACAGAAGGAGTGGACGTGGAAATGCTCTGACAGCAAAACCAAAAATGAGATCGGTTTATTACTATCAAATAACTGAAGAGTGTGTCAGTTCAGTACTAAACATGTTTGATATAAACAGCGATCATAGATCCTCCCTTAGCTTCAACCTCAAAATCAAAAGAAACAAACTAATTCACACTAGCAAGTTCCCTACTGTTGAAGAACTTAAACAAAGAAAAACGGATTTAAAAAATAGAAAAGAGACTAGAACCAAGCAAAGAGTTAGATAAATTGGATATTACTACTGACATCCACATCCCGGTCAAGAAGATTTGCACGAAATCAAGAAACAAAATGAACCCTAAAAAAGTAAAAGAATTCATAGAGAAATGGAAGAGGACATTCGAATGCCTAACACTAAAATAAATCAAAACGCCATTTAAGACAATGCCAATTGAGGGTCTCAATCAAAACTATCCTCAGGCAAACCCTAGCTTACCAAAATGCAAGATCAACAGAGTAACATAATCTCGGACAAAAGAAATATGACTGAGAACATTAAATTACCATTTCTACACTTCTATTAGCCCCGCATTTCCAGCTAGAAGAAAAGCATGCAGTTCAGTATGATAAGGAGAAAAGCCTGCATAGTGGAGCTGTTAGTTCAACAGCACTGTTTTAAGCACTAGTGTTAGTGCCTTGGCTCTTGTGTACTCATTTCACTTAGCGTTCGCAAAATACCAGTTCTGGCGTTGAGGAATTCACTCTCGGGGTAGTTGGGGATATCTTTCCTTGAAGATCTAAGGTAGATGTAAACATTTCGGCAAGAATGTTTGCTTTGGGCCATCATCTTTGGTCAGTGATAAGATTGACGTCTATGAGAAACCCTGATTAACAGCTTTGTCAACTGATCAAATGGATCTTGATCCGTTGGGACAGTTGAGGAACTTGTTTTTGGTCTACTCGTTATATCCTTTCTAGCTATCGTCTTAAACTGGTTTCTGGTCGTGATGAACATATTTCGATTTTCGGCAGTCGGATCTCGGCGCCATTTGCGGTAGGCGGCATTTGTAGCATTGATCTCTTGGTTTACGGTTTGAAAAAGGTTTCATACAAGAGGGGAAGAAAGCTTCCATACCAGCTAGGATAACTTGAGCTCTATCATTAGCAGATTCAGAGGTGCTTTGATTCCTAAAGCAGACATATTTCCAAGAAAAAGAAAGATAAAACTCGTGAAGATCACGCCACTTTGCAGAGTTGTAGTTCCAAATCTTTCGGGGCACCTGTGGCTTCTATGCTTGAATAGCAAGTTCACAGTTGGCAGGATGAGATTGTGGTCTGATGAGCCACACGAAGGTTGCATTGTTAGGGTGTAGAGGTCAGGATTAGATGTCAGGATTAGATCCAGGAGGCTAGCAAAATCTTTTTTACGCTCAGAGATCCTGGTAGGTTTGTCAACCAGTTGACTAAGTCCATGACTTATTGCAAAAAACTCGGCTTCTCGTTCTTCATCGTCGGTTTTGTTGGAGTGCTTCAACCAGTCAATGTTATGTACGTTGAAATCTCCTACTATGACAATTTTTGCTGTTGGATAATTGAGCAGAAGAAAATCAATTTGGTTGCCAAGATTTGAGAAAAGTCGTTTATATTGGTGTTCGCTAAGTGGTCTGTACAAGCAACAAATGAATTTGGTTTCTCGTTCCGTGACTAATTTGAACCACATGACATCTAAGTTCTTAGGTTCGTAGGATTCTTCTCGTTGGCAACATAAATCGTCTCGTATAAAAACAGCTAATCCAGATTTATGTCGAAATCGGGAGTAAAGGTCATATCTGGATATATTCAAGTGAACATGTGTAGTGCTTGATTTCACTTTAGTTTATAATAGAGCTAAAGTATGAGGTTATTTGATGTTAAGTGCTGGTGGACTGAGTTAATATTTGTGATGAAGCCTTTTATGTTGTAGAAATCCAGTCGCAGTCTCCTTTTCTGTCTTGGAGACGTTCAGGCCTGATGGTCCCCCCAGAGCAGCATCCACTCTGAAATTCTAACGGAAGGCTATTTTACCTCTTTGATTTTGGAGACGCCGTGATGCAGCATTTCTTCTTTTCAACCCTGGGAACCGGATTACAAAGGCATGGTAACGAATCATGTGCCAGAGGTAATTTCACGCCTCCAAAACCAATGTGCTGGTATTTCACCGAGCTATACGGGTGGACCACCTCTGCCATTGCTTTCACCAATAAACTAACTAATTAACTTGACGCATATCAACCAGTGGAAGAAGTGGAATTTTGCAAGGGTTGAGTACCATCGGCCAAGTACACACTAATAGAACACGAATAGAAAAAAACATCCGAATACAACGTACCTCTCCACTTGGTATTTATACATTTTCATAAAGCGTTCGAGTCTATTAAAATGTGGTCGTCCATACAAGAAATAAACGTCTCTAGATAGATTCTTAATATACAAATCTATAAAAAAATATAAACGAAAATGCCACTTTTCATGACAGAATCAATGAAGTTCTAAAAACAGTTAAAATAAATAGGGGAGAACGTCAAGGTGATATCATATCTTCACAGTTATTCAGCCTCTCTAGAGAACATTTTCATATCCCTTCGCTGGAAACTAAAGGCATAAAAATTAATGGGATCTACATGGGCCATCTTCGAACTACTGACGATATCGTACTGGTAAATAATAACATACATGAATTGAGATATGTTAAAACAAGTAATGAGGATCTCGAAGACCAAAATGATCGGCTTAGAAAATGAACATCTGAAAGACCGAAATGATAAGTAACATTGAAGAACACATATATATGGACGGTATGGAATTGGGAAGCGTAGAAGACAATATACATTTGGGACTTACAATAAAAATAGGTAAAGATAATCAGACAGTGGAAACAGCACGAAGCATAAGATTAGCATGGACAGCTTCTGGGAAAAGGAAATGCATATTTTGAAATAATAACATACCTATAAATCTCAAGAGAAAAATTTTCGACACCTGCATATTGCCAGTAGCAACCTACGGTCTAGAAACAATGACAGGGACGAAAAATACTGCCAATGCTCAGAATTATTATCGGGGCATAAAGAAAAACGGGGAAATCCGACAAGGAATAACAGGATTTAAATGGCAACAGCTAGGATGCATAGCTCGATAAGACTAAAGCAAATGGACAACTAGACTAACACAGCAGCAAGACAAACAAAGCGTAGCGTGGGAAGACCACATAGAAGGTGGCTTGATGATATCAAGAAGCAAGCGAGAAATAGATGGTTTCAGATGGCACAGGCCAGGACAGCATGAAGAGACATGAATGTTACGTCAAGGAGTAGACAAAAATTAGCTTGAAACAAAAATGGGCTAAACTGAAAACTAACCAGCTAAACAACTGACAATATTATACCTATCATACCTTTCAGAAAAAAAAGTTCAGTAGGGTTTCATTTAACCGGTTCAAGTTACAGCATTGTGGCTTTATTGACCAATTTTGCACAAAATGTATTTTCCCAAAAGAATATATAGTCCACAGATACGCTTGTAGATTTCCGCAAACGTAGTCTTCTGGAAGTAAATTTTAGATTGGCTATTGCTTTGAATTATTGTTTTTTTTTCGTGTTGTATATCTTTCAATGTGATACTACTCCGATGAAGCCAATAGGCAGAAACACGTAGCAGTCTTTACAATTCAAACCATTTTTTAATAACCTTTAAAAACCAAATTCGTCCCTGGCTTTAAATTATAAGCATTACAAAACATTTTATTTTTAGATTCTCCAGTAATTTTGCATCGATAGTGTTGGATCCAGATTCCTGAATTATTTTCAGTTGTTGTGCGTTTAATTTTATACTGGACTAGATTTATATTATATGTGTCAAATTTAAACCAGGCATAAATAATAGAGACGAGGTATATAAAGTCACGGTTAAAAATATGTAGTTGGCGTAATTGTAAGGTGTTTATTTAGGAGATTAATGTAAACTTGGATTAACTTCAAGGTAAGGTGTAGTATACCAAACTTTTTTCAGACAGGAACATGATTATTTTTAAAACTACCATTTAGAAACGCGCTATGTAAAGGAGTACTGACATGCATTTACAATTGAAAGATTTTTTATTATTTAATTTAACTTGATGTTTGCTGGAAAAACATAAACATATTATGGAAGTTTTATTACCCAAATTAATGATTGGAAAATTAAGTGTTTTTGATCTTGGCTTGAACCAGAATAAAATCAGTTTATTAGAAATATAGGACTGCAAAATATCATTCTAAACTTTTAAAAACAAATTGTATTGGTTCAAAGATGCAAACCACCAATTGTGTTGGCAAATTAATATAACAATATCTTCAGATTATAAAATTGGACAACTGGAAAGTTTCCGGCAAAAGTCGATTATTATTTATAGTTTCAAAATTAGAAAAAGAAATAAAACAGTAACCAAACATTGGAGAACCCGAGAAAAGCTGAATTTTACAATCTTATTTCGGCTATTATCTAGACGTAGTATTTGCTTTTCATATTCCCAACATATTCCCATAAGATGTTCTTTCCTCTTTTTATAATGTGATATTTCGTAATTTATTGATTTACTTATCTAATATTACTAACCTGTTCCTGAGCTTTCCTAAAATAATACAGTAGTGTTCTAGATTCGATCTTGGTCGATTTTCTAAACAAACAGAGACTGCACATGGGTAGTACAAATTACCATAGGGGCTAGTTCTAAAGTGAATTTGAAAACAAAATTAAAACTTTTAGCATTATATGAATATGTTAATATGTTATTTTACTTGAAAACAACTTAAAGCTCGTAACTAAACAAATATAAACATTTGAAGTATTTAATTCTGACGGTGCTAGAATATAGACAATTTCTGTCAGGTATCGTCTTCACACAATATCAGAATAACAATATTTATAAAGACTAGACAACTGCATAAACAATTATACTCCTAACCAAGTATACGGTTATAAATAAAGCCTTGCAGCTAAATACACTTAAATGTTCGTTAAAGTGCCTATGGAACCACTCAGTGTGAGCTTGGTTAATTGAGATAAAGCTAAGATGAAATACAGTAATAGTAACAATAACAAGCAATAATAAAAGGATAAATATTACCTTAATGTCCACAATAAGATGCTATGTACAATATATTCACCAATTGACCAGCAAAGTTCAATCGTTGTGCAGTTTATCTTCCAACACTGGGAAAGTTACTTAAAAACACTTACTAAGTCTCTGCTTAACTTCTATAAACAATGTACTTTAACTTCTTGCACCTAAGAATGACTCAGGTTGGAGTGACTTGATAATATGCAGTAATGTGTATAAATAACTTCGGTTGGTAGCGCAATGGCGTCGAGGGTTTATTTTACCATGCAGAGTAATTTGCACTAGAAAACATCACACTATATGAGTGTGTAAGAGAAAACTACAATTTAAGAAGATAGTACGACAGGGATGCTTTTGTAGAAATGCGGTTTTAATAAACGCAACAAAATGGATTATAAAACACGCTATGCTGGGAACGCATAGGCTACACTCCGATAATGGAAATAGCTCTTATGGGAAGCTTTATATTATTGTCACGGCTAGCAATCATCCGAATGTTTTTGTGCTACCCTATAGAACTAGCCTTGTCGCACCTACGTTCTTTCGTATGAGTCATTGCCGACCGAGAAAATTCGGGAGCAATGGTAGGCATGCAGCCGTGCTCGAGAATGATATAGAGAGGCTTCTTTTCGTCCGGAGTATTCGCGATAGATTTAAGATTGTATATAAATAGCAGACAGGGGGCATGTTGAGTTAGTTAATCATTGGCTTATGAATTAATGTAAAGATCTAATAGTTGTAAAGTTATAAGAGTAGTTTAGGGGGTTTAATTATATAGAGTGATAAAGAAAAAGAGAGTATTATTGCAAACAGTAAAAGTTGTAATTTTATCAGAACCCACGGGCAAAACAAAACATTCTAATAAAGCAGAGAGAATATTGGCCAAGTGCCAAAAATACCTTTTTAATTTTCGGCTTTTGAGAGAGAGTGACTGTGAATAAGTGCGTGGCGTACATGGCCGAGTGCCACAGGCAATGCTTTCTATAGCAACTTGTGAGTGAATCAGTGAACAAGTCTTCTATGACCGAGTGCCACGGGGAGCACGGACTATCGCGACTTACTTGGGAGAGAGTCGGGGAACAAGTCTTTTTAAGAAGGTGAGGACGCGTCCTTTTTCTTGGCATGTGAACTTATCCCCACTCCTGAAATATCCCTTCTCTAAAGGGCAAATAACATAAATTTAGAGAAGTTATACAAAAACTTAAGATTACCGGTTGTCTAAACAAAAATTATGAATTTTAACAAAAACCTGATCGAAATCTGCTGACTAGTTTTTTATAAAATTCGATTATCATCCAACGAAATTTTAGGGATCCTAAAATTATAAAATACCCTAGATTGACTATTTCCGGTAGTCGCTGAGGAAGCACAGATTGGCCGGATGCGTTCTGCTTCTAGCTGACCCTGACTTGTGGTTCGAAATACGTGGATTGTATTGTGCGAAGCCGTTCTGATTTTAGCTATCTATCTAAGAGATGGCGCTAAGCGTGTCGCCGAGAGTTTTTGAGAGGCATTCTTGATATGCGATACACAGTGGCGTGGAATATTAATATAATACGAATTAAATAGCAAGATTTGAAAACATGTTCAAATGGTATTTGAAATGTGTAGAAATTCTGGAAATGGGAACAAGTAAATTAGTACGGTTTAAATTTGGTGCATTAATACTAACCATCTCTTTAAATACAGACATACGTATATATCAGTGGCGGCTCGCCGGTTATAACAGCTATATAGGTAGGAACAAAAAAAGTCGATTCGCCATCTTAGCAAAGTTGTAGATATTTTATTTAAGGTTAATTAAGTAGAAACGAGGCAAGGTAAATAAAAAGTTTGCTAAAATGCGAATACGTCATTTTTAGTTCCAACCTATACACCTGTTTCAACCCGCGAGTCGCCATTGGTATATATGTATTAGATACATTATTCATATTATGTAGTATCTATACCAATCAAATATGGACAGGCACCTTGCTTTTACATACATATTTAAAATCATACATATACTCACCGGATAATTTACCGATCTCAATAGTTGGCAGTACCGCTGGTACTATACTTTCCTTATAAAGCCAGCAACAGCGCAAACAACATAAACTATTAGTTTAGATATGTATAATGGCTGCAGTAATCCGCATTTAGTGTTATTTTCTTGCATTTTCCTGAAATCGAAACTATTTATGTGTTTTTAAGTGCATGAAACTTGTACCTAATATTTCGTTGTATATGCAGGTATACAGTTTATTTTGTTAGGCGTATTTTTAAATACGTAAAGCTATGTATTTCGAAAGGCATGTTGCTTTTGCCGTTTGTGTACAGCCAACAACATTGAGTGGGTAATTGTTACTGCACAGTTCATACGTGTTTGTTCGTGTTTAATTGTATGTTTTGTGGTAACTGATACTTAGTGTAATTATATCTCAAAAGTGTAGCATTGCTGACTAATGGAAACTAAAAATGGCCCTTAAGTTCATGTTTTCGGTTTTCCAAAGGACGTAAGTTTTCAACAAAAACGGCTAAAAGCTATACTCTTTCATTACAATGGAAAAGACGTTTTAAAAATAATTCTAAACAGTATTTCTAATACCCTCTTAAAAATTATTGCCCTAAAAATAGCGACCATTAAAAAAAAAGGAAATAAAAAATAAAACTCCATAAGTTAACGAAGTAATAGTACACGTAAAATAAACACATAACCATGGAATAGGAGAAATAAATCTTAAAGTGTTCATATTACGTACACTTTTTCCTAATGGGGTTAGGAACAAAACCCTAGAACGTTCCCAAATGTCCAGTATCCGCAACATCCTCTATTTTTGAAAAGACACCCCCGGATGGTAAATTGTACTTGTTTTTCTCAGTTTCCTCGTAAACCATTGTTCAAATGTAAAACACGTATAGAACCAAACATGTTGGCCATTACATTCTACCGTTGACTGATAATTATTCAGTCAACGATTCTACACAGACACTGCTCTAAAACTATATTAGCCAGTCCTCACTGAATTCTCCCAAAATACGTTTAAAGTTTTGAGTAGTCTTTAGCAGGCCGTTAAAATATGTCAAGTTCAGTGATCTGTCATACATATTTTAGTCGCAGCACAGTAAAATTCTTTATAAAGCTGAATCATACACTTTAGGAGATAGACATTGACGAAATAAAACTGTTGGATATTATGCAGATAAATTATCGACCCCAGTAGAGTTTTAATGAGGAAAACGAAACAATCATCCTTGTATAAAAATTTTAAACGAAGTTCCAGAACAAACTGCTGACTTAAGCCATCATTGCGAATTTGTAGTTGATGGTAGTCATTTGATTCACCATGTGACATGGCCAAAACAGGGTACATTTCGTGATATTTGCTCATCCAATGTTAACTTTATACGTAAACACTATGGTCACTATGTAACTGTAGTGTTTGATGGATACGCTGAAAATTCCAGTAGTACAAAATGTCTTGAACGACAACAACGACTCCTGAAGCGAACGTCGACTACAATTGCATTCAATGAAAACACACCAATACACGATCAACAAAAGACATTGTTAAGTAATATATTAAACAAAGATCGTTTAATTTCTTAACTGGTCGAGAGGTTAATCTGAGAATATTAATACTCTTACTGCTTTAGACGATGCTGACTCATTCAATTCGTCGAAACCGCCATCCATCTATCAAGTCAACACGACAATGTGATTGTAGTTAATCAGGATGTTGATCTTCTCTCCCTTATTATTGTTCTTGCTCCTCAAGATAAGGATATTCTGTTTTTAAACCAAGCCCATGGAAATATGAAGAAAATGATTTATAAATCTTCTGATATACAATCATCTAATATTATTATAAATATTAAAGAAACTGTTCTTTTGCACATGCCTGTAGTGGTTGTGATACCACTTTAGCTTTTTTCGGAAAAAGAAAATCTCAAATCGTAAACATAATAAACAAGAGCAAGGATTTGGAAGATGTACATATTTTTACCAATTCTCAATCTACGAAAGGACAAATTGAAATTGCTGGTGAGAAATTCACACTTGCGTTATATAAAGCTGAACGAAAGGAAACTTCTTTGAATAGCTACAGATTTATTTTACTTTTTGATAAGTTGGTTGGCCAATGCAATTATGCGTAATTTTGTCTAGATTGCCACCAATCCAGCAGCATTAACACAGCATTCTTACCGGGTATTTCACCTAATTCAATCTTGGGGAGGAAAAAATATACAGACAACGCAGTGGGGTTGGAAAAAAATGGGCAATATTTTATCACTAGTTTTTACTACCGAGCCGACTCCGATTTCTATTCTGAAAAATATATCATGCAGTTGTAAAAACGGTTGCGGTGAGCGCCATGGATGTCTTAGAGTTGAATTACATTGTTGAGCCATGTGCTCCAACTGCCATGGACCGGGTTGCCTGAATGCCTGAGGAGATATGAAATGAAAAGGGCCTCAAAAACGAATAAAAAAGAGATCTTAGATGATTAGGCCTACCGGGGACACCACTGAAAAAAAAACGCGCCAGAGCTCTACCTCGTGGATGGTGTGAAAATTAGCTCAAATTAGAAAAAGCTGTAAAATCCCTGTTGCAGCAAAATTTTAAAATTTGACTTTGGTAATACTTGTGTCTGTTTCTTATAGCAGTAGAACTATACAAATCACTACAATTAAAGCCACTTTTTATATATTTAAGCAACCAACTCGAATCTCAGAGAGGGGCGAATTCGCCGCCCTCCTGGAT
>JAEQML010063827.1:0-22710 GCA_016904865.1 Pissodes strobi
ATATATATAAGGCATAAATAAGGAAGGTACTTTTTGTCGTACCTTCAGGCTAAATAAACTGTTAACTAGGTAATGGCACGGGCTCCCCTTTCTAATATAATCTAATAATTGATACAATTCCTAGTCCTAAATTGTAATTGCAATCGTTCGCTGTCATCATGGACTGGACCATCTAGTTAGCTGACAATTTACTTCTCGATGCCGATGGGTTAAGCGGTCTTATAATACATTCCCCCTGGGTTCTAACGCAGCGATTGAATGGAGACCCTTGCTCACAAAAATAAAATTGTCCCTATCTCAGGACTAAATTTTTCAACCGCAAGATTTAGCTCTAGAGTTCTAATAAAAAATAAAGGCCTAATTATGTGGTCGAACATTTATTCTAATAATATAAAATATGGTCAGAGCGGCTATTTTATGTGCCATTTAACACCATATATTCTTACTTCCCTTAAAAAGTATTACTCCTGGAAAGGCGGTCCTGGAACTTTTAGATGATGACTAACTTATTGATTTTTACCAAATTCACAATAAACTCTCACTTAATCTTACTAAATATTTATTTATTTGTTTAATTTACATAACAATAATACATTATTAATATATATGTTACGCACAATACTCGTATTCGGGTAATGTCCGAAAAAAATGCACAAAACTAATTTTGCGCAACCAATAATTCCCAAACCGGAAATTCTACTCTTATACGGCTATTGAGCATTACCAAATAAGCAGAACTAGTTTTACGCAATTTGAATTGTACAAAACCAGTTTTGTACATTTATGACTAACCCAAACTAACCCTTCTTCTTATTCATTCGGGTTCGGACGTTTGTAATTAAAACAAGCACAACTAGTATTGGTCATTCAGAAATGTGCAAAACTAGTTTTGCGCAATTCAAAATGTGCAAAACTAGTTTTGCGCAACACAAAATGTGCAGAGCTAGTTCTGACTATTATCGTTGTTTGAATAAAGTTACTCAAACAACGCTATTATGTAACGCTCAATAGCCGCATAAAAGTACAATTTCGGGTTTGGGAAATATTTGTTGCCCAAAATTAGTTTTCCTACGATAGTGCGGAAAAGTAACTTTTCCGCACGATTTATCGTGCTGAAAGTACTACTTTTCCACACGATTTTTGAAATTGTGACATAATTTATATAAAATGTTCTACTAATTTGACACCCCTGGTATATATTACAGTAATTAGGTGCAGGTTGTCAATAAATATCAAATACACATCACCCCGTTCTGGAGCAGGTGTTAAATATTGTTTTATACCTCAGCAACTGTCAAATAATCAAACATTGACAATCAACAACTGTAGCCTTTCTTCAGTTTCATCATTTTTGCAAGTTTTTGTGTTAAAATGGATAGCGAAGAACAGTTTGAAGAAGAAGGTTTTTCAGAAGACATCAAAGAGGCCATCAACGCAGCAAATAGTACTCTGATTCCAGAAAAGTCTAAAGAACGTTACAGAAAAGAGTTCAGTTTGTTCGAGACCTAATGCAATAAAAAAAAATTATCCACAATAAACGAAAAGGTATTGCTAGCATATTTTCATATATTATCAAGTCAACGCTATGGTCGAAAAATTCAATGCTAAAATTAATCATAATACTTGAGTTGATATAAACAAATATCATAAACTCACATCCTATTTAAAGAGAGGCAACGATAACTACAAACCAAAAAATCCTAAATTTTGGAACAACAAGATGTAGAAAATTTTATTTTTAATGCTCCAGACAACGTCTATCTCATGATAAAAATAACTACAATTTTTGGTATAGCAGGTGCTTGTCGACGTGAGGAGTTGATGAAGATGACGACCGAAGACATTGCAGATAAAAAAGACATTCTGGTAATCACCATATCATCTACCAAAACCAATAAACCGAGAAAATCTGTAGTTTGTGACCCAGATAAGAACAAACCTAGCTACATAAAACTGTACAGAAAGTACGTTGCTGCGCGACCTGTGAACGCCACACACAAACGCTTTTTCCTAATTTATAGAAACGGAAAATGCACTAATCAAAGCGTTGGTATCAATACATTTGGTAAAATACCGTCTAACATTGCTGGATACCTGAACTTGAGAAATCTAGAAATGTACACTGTGGGCAAAATTAAATTGGAACCTTCTTTAATGCTTAATAACTTTTTTATTTTCAAAGAATTTTTTATCATGTTTGGATATTTTATGGCCTAAGGCATTGGGATTAAAAAGAAGTTTGCAAAGAGGGTCTGCTTCAGTGGCGTACTGAAGAGGGCGTATTTTTCAAAACCAATGCATTTCAGGTCGTTGCAAAAATCGGCCAAATGAAATAAAGACGTAAAAATTGGCAAAAAGGTTTTGAAACGGTTCGGAATATTGACCATTAAAAAACCAGGTTAATAGAAACAAAATTAAAATGTCTATTTTAATTTTGGGAAAACCATGTCTTATGGGCAAATTTAAATTGGAACCTTCTTTAATGCTTAATAACTTTATACATTTCAGAGGAAACATTTTTGAATATGTTATGGTCTAAGGTATTGGGAATAAAAAGAACTTTGCAAAGAGGGTCTGCTTCAGTGGCGTACTGAAAAGGGGGTATTTTCCAAATCCAATGTATTTCAAGTCGTTGCAAAAATCGGCAAAATGAAATATAGATTTAAAAAGGGACAAGAAAGATTTGAAACGGTTCGGAATATTGATCTATAAGAAACCAGTCAACAAAATTAAAATGTATACTTTAAGTTTGGGAAAACCATGTCTTGTGGGCGAAATTAAATTGGATCCTTTTTTATTGCTTAATGACTTTTTATTTTCGAAGGAATTTTTATCATATTTGAAAATTTTATGGCCGAAGATATTAGAATCAAAAAAAATTCGCAAAGCGGGTCTACTTCAGTGGCGTACAGAAATTTTCAATTTCATTAAAATTTTTAAAATTAAAGAAATTACAATTTTTGGTTTTAATGTACGCCACTGAAGTAGACCCGCTTTACAAAGTCCTTTTTGAATCTAATATCTTAGGCCATAACATATCCAAACATGATAAAAAATCCTTTGAAGAAAAAGTCTTTAAGCATTAAAATGGATCCCATTTAACCTGGCCCACAAGACATGATTTTCCCAAAATTAAAGCATAAATTTTAATTTTGTTTGTATTGACCTGGTTTTTTTAATGGTCAATATTCCGAACCTTTTCTAATCTTTTTTGCACATTTTTACATCTTTATTTCATTTGGCCGATTTTTGCAACAACCTGAAATACATTGGTTTTGAAAAATACTCCCTTGTCTGTACGCCACTGAAGTAGACCATCTTTGCAAAGTTCTTTTTAATCCCAATACCTTAGGCCACAACATACCCCCCAAAAAAGATAAAAAATCCTTTGAAAATAAAATAGTTATTAAGCATTAAAGAAGGTTCCAATTTAATTTTGCCCACAGTGTACATGGGCCACTGTTTTCGAAGATCCTCAGCAACCTTGTTGGCAAATTCTGGAACCAATATCACTAATATTAAAAGGTATGGAGGATGAAAGTCAACCAGTGTACCCGAATCCTATATTTAAGATTCCCTAACGAATAAAAGCAAAATTGCCGAGAATATCTTAAAAACGTCTTCGAGAATACCCATGGATCCAGTTTTGTCAGAAAGTACAATGGAAAATGTAATACCCAGTTGCTCTACTCAAAGTCAACTCCAAATACAACGTTCGGTAGAATGTGTATCTGAAGGAGGTCAGACATAAGCAAACACACATCAAATTCAAGTAAAAACCAACGAAGTTCTTCAAGACATGGCATCTGCAATAAATCTACAGTATGCTACAAATACCAATGCAGGTTTAATTTTAATATTTATCGTTAATTTGTATTTTGTTATCCTTAAAAGTTTATATAAAGCATTTATGAAATACACGTTTAACTTTAATAATATGTTTAATTTGTTCTCAGTTCTCTATTCTCCTAGTCTAAAATAAAGATTTTTTTGTAATATTTATCTGTTTTACTGTTTATAATTCTATAAAAATATCGTGCTGAAAAATCACTTTCAGAACTACTAGCACTGAAAAGTAACTTTTCCGCACGATTTGTTAAATTAATGAATATCTTATCTAAAACACTCAATACTCAAGAAGCTCAATAATTTTTGTAATTACAGTATATTATTATTTACCTCAAACCTAATTGACGTTTATCTAAGAACTACAGTGTGTCCACGGATTGAGTCCCCAAGAAGACAAATGGAGTCAAAATCTGTGGACACACTGTATATCGATCGTAGGAAAAATTTTGTACCTAACACATGCGGAAAGTGTCTTTTCCGCCCTTGACGGCTTGCCCGAACTCCGCTTTGCGTCGTTCGTGCAACTGCCGCCTCGTGCGGAAAAGTGTCATTTTCCGCACTTGTTAGGTAAATAACTATTTGCGCATTTTTGTCGGGTATATTTAATAAGAATATTTGGTGACTTGGATAACTGCCAACATTAAAGCAGCTTAGCAACTTAGCTTAAACACGTTTTTAAAAGATAACAATATATTTGTATAGTTTGAATTTGCATTAAATGTTTACTTTTTATTTTTAGGCTGACAGATGCCTACAGAAATGCTATCCGAGCTTTAAGGAAAATTAAATATTTTGTTGCTAGGCGGAAATTTCAGCAAGCTCGAAAACCTTATGATGTTAGAGATGTAATTGAACAATACAGTCAAGGCCATCTTAATATGATGGTTCGAATAAAGGTAACACTTCATTTAATAGTAGCAGAGGATCTAAATCGAAAATTTTGTTTTTCTGCGATCGTTGGAGAATGTTAACATTTTCGGCTCATTGGCACTATTAGCAGGTCTGAAACTAGCTATTTAGGTACTATTAGGGTTGCTAGGAAACCGCAAATAACTCAGGACTTACCTACTTCATGTACACACAGATTAAAATAGGGAGGAAGAGGCACTTTATCCAGCGGAATGTATCTGATTTATTCTAAGACAGTTTTGTTTGTAATGTATTATTATAGTATTTTATTTGAGAAACCATGTTTTAAAGGTGAATAAATGCAATTAAATTGATTTTACAGTGTCAGTTTCAACAATGTCTTACCTAGCAACGTATGTGTACGATGCAAAGATGAAGTATTTTGCGTCCCGGCGGCGGTGGCGGAAGGTCAAGTATTTTTTCGCCGATTGACAGGAAAAAACTAATTTTTTCCCCTCCCTATATTGTAAACAACCCATTTTGACACTGTTTTGAAGGACGTAAGTGAGAATTACCAAAAAGGTATCGATTGCCCTTGACGACGGGTTGCAAGTCAACTTACCACCCTTGGGTCGTAATAATTTATGCCACCCTGTATCCATCAAATTTAAACTACAAACAAAGGAGATACCTTTAATTTCTTATTTCATCAACAACGTCAAGCTAACAATGATTTATAAAAATGGAGTAATATTAGGTGAAATGAATATTAATAGTACAAATATTACAATTATGAACATTATTTACAAAATTTGGATAAATGTTTTATCGTTTTTCTCAATTTGTATGGAATGTTCTGAATCCATAAATTCTCCATCTCTAGCCAAGTTTTCTGTCACTCTTGAAGTACTGCAGGAGAATTCTGGCTTCGTTATATTGTACAAAATTTTATTTGCAACTTCCTTTTTATTGTTGACGCTCTCGGCTTCATAACGTTCCGCAATAGTTGCCGATTTCCATCCCCCAGTCGCTTGAGAGCTAAGACATCAACTCCAGTATTTGCTAATAAAGTGGCCGACGTTATTCTAAGGGAGTATCCAATATACTGCTTAAAATTCTCAAAGTTCAGAAATGTAGCAATTTTACTTGGAATTGAAGAAATTGTGTTTTTCCCGACAGGCTGATTTAGGCACTTTCCATTTTGATGTCGCATGAAGAAGCGAGGATTAAAATTCGTCATGTGAGATCTTATATCAATGTAATTTTGAACTCTTTTAAAATAACAAACCTTCTCATCGTCACTTTTAGTCACTGCAAATTTACGTGCCATTCCATTTTTGGAAAAAGGAATAGTAACAATTATAACTTCATGCCTTAATTCGACATTGTCCATTTTCATTACACAGTTTATTCGAACGTCACGCTCCAGCAATTCCCATTATCATTACAACCTTCATCATTAAATAAATATCATCGGGGGATGCAAACAGGAACTTATTCACATTTTCCCTGTCAAACACATTGGATTTTTTAGGTTTATACCTGTCATTTCTTCTTTTTAAAAATACTCGAAGTTTAGGATACTTGGAAATATCTATGTTTTCCTCTATAAAAAGGGTGGACTTCAACATGCAGCAGATACAGCAGATTTTTTCGCCAAAAGTAGGGTTTCTGAAACTACAGTAGCAGTCTTTGTTTAGCACCATTTCTTGAAGTATTGATACGTTGCTTCATACATCTTCCTCGATTTTTCTGGCAGCAGCGACAGTCAAGCGATATTTGCTGATTCTTCTATATCCATTTGGCTATTATACAAATCAATAATTTCAATTTCTCACAATTTTTAATATTAAACTGTCAGCTTGACGTTATTGATAAAATAACAGAGATAAATTAATAACGATATTAATTTCTCTCTGTAAAATAAGAATGTTTATGACGCTATAGGAACCGGCCAGAGCTGTCTTCATAATTTCATGCGAAATGTATCGAATTAAATTAATAAAAATCCAAGAATAAATTCTGCAGGGAGGAGAAAAAATCTTATATACTCCACTGGATGTAAGTACATTTAATAGTCTCGAACTATATTGTCAGCCCTCGCTATCGCTCGGGCACAAAATCGTCCTCGACTAGTAAATGTCACTTACATCCCTTATAGTATAAATAACTATTGCAGACGAATAACAATCAAAAAGGTATCACTTTACTGCTAGGGCATTACCGATTTAGATGGCCTGTCTGGTTGCAGTTCCAACAAGTAACTGGACGTCTAGGAAAAGATGGTCTTTCTGCTGGTGCTCGTGCTGCTGGTAATGCAACCACATCGATGGGCGGTGGATGATCACCGTATAAACTAGAAGTAGATACATCAGAAGCTAAGAAGGCAACATCAGGTTCAACAAAATTTTGTCATTTCCTAGATGGTGGCATATAATGATCAGCTCGGTACTTTTTAGCTTCAAGCTTAAGACACTCAGTCTCCAGCTCCTCCATTGAAGTAACAACAGGAAGCTGAGTTGTATAGAATGGAGACAAATTCCTCGAAATAATATCCAGTTGAACATCGTCAGACATACCTCTACAACGCCTAAACAAAGCACTCATACTAGACAAATAATCAACGATACTCTCAGACTGGTCTTAAGTTATTTCCAAAATTTCTTTAAATAACCTAGCTTTATAATCAGGTGGTTCAAAATGTTTACACCAAAGATCAGACAAACTTTTCCCGTTAACAAACCTAGCTTGATTAGCACGGAACCAATTCAAGACTCTGCCAGAAATCAAATCTATAGTGGACTCAAATAATTCTTGTTCAGAAATACCCCTAGGAATACGTAACTCAGAAACTCTTTCCAAAAAGTTGTGAACTGAAAGTTGTTTATAGTCACCGGAGAATTTAAGATTCCATTTTTCAACAAGAGTTTTAAAATTACTAGAGTGACAAGAACGAATTTTTGTTGGTGTGGAATTAGTTGGTGGCGTATTAGAATTTAAACTTGCAACAGACGAGTCAGAATCCGAATCATCTAACTGCGTTTTACTTAACAAAGCACTCAAATCTTTATCCGATTTTAACAGTGAATCTAAACTATCCAAAGCAGATAATATTTCTAGCAAAGAATCAGATCTAATTTTTAATTGTTCTTCTTTAAGATTATTAGCGGTAGGTATTCGATTAATTCGATTCAATAAGTGGACAAGACGTGATTGAATACGTTCGAAATTAGCTTTAGACTTAGTGTCTCCTGATAAACTTTCCACTGAAGCTTGGAGATCTTTTAATGTTGTCAAAATATATTCGATTTCGCTGTCACATTTAAGCTTATATGGTGGGTAATTTAGAGGTTTGCCTTTCTTTTCTAATTATAAAACTGGATGTAAAGCTGCTCTTAACTGTTCAACAGTTTTTGAATCATCAGCTGGTAAACCACGAATACTAAGTTCATAGACAAGCATCTCTTTCCTAAGATAATTAACTATCATATTATAATCCATCTTTACTGACTTAATCAAATAACAAAATTATAAACGAATAAAGAAAATTGGTATATAAATATAAATCAAAATCAGAAAATAAAGTAGCTGTCCTCTTCGGAGAGCTCAATATGTAAATTAATGCGCAATATTAGAAATATCAAAAAAAAATCGCCCAGTAATCACTTGAATAGTAACAGTGAAATAACAATGATATATGTACTATTAAATAAATATTAAATCACTAGTCATCAAAAATAATATACGACAATAATATGCAATGCTGCCAATTAATGAAAATCACCCGGTAATCACCCGGTAATCGCAAAGAGAGATCGACAGGAGATATATTGGCCTATGTCACTCATATATGGAGTAGGGCAATTGAAAACTACGGAGAGTCTCGAGCGATTGCGTTGGATATTTCAAAGGCATTCGACAGAGTTTGGCATGACGGACTGCTCAACAAACTGCCGTCCTTGGGACTGCCCGCCTCTCTCTGCATCTGGCTGGCCAGTTTCCTTAAGAACCGATCCCTACATGTTGCAGTCGATGGACACATCTCGGACACATTCACCATCAACGCGGGCGTGCCTCAGGGCGCAATACTTTCACCAACTCTGTTCCTCATCTATATTAATGACCTGCTGATCGAAACGAATAATCCTGTTTACAGTTTTGCAGATGACAGTACCCTTGTCTCCCACTTTAGATCAGAAAAACCCTTACCAGCGACTGAGACTCATCACCGCAGACAGGAGCAGATTACAGCAATTAATCAAGACCTGGAGAAAGTTCAAACTTGGGGCGACCGAAATTTGGTCCAGTTCAATGCAGCAGAGACCCAAGCAGCAACGTTTACTAAGAGGGCCAATACAGCGGGCCCTGACATCATTATGGCAGGATCGACCATTCCTTCATCCTCGTCAATCGGGCTGTTGGGTGTCTCGGTCAACAGCAATATGTCATGGCATGACCATGTTGCTAACATCGCAAAATCAGCCTCCCAGAAGCTTGGTGCGCTATTTCGCAACAAAAAACTCTATACACCGCAGCAGTTGCTCTTGCTGTACAAAGCGCAAATAAGACCGTGCTTAGAATATTGCTCACATATCTGGGGTGCCGCACCAAAGCATACCCTAAAGCTGCTGGATTCCATTCAGAAGAGGGCTGTGCGTCTCGTCGGCGATCCGGAGTTGACCCGGAATCTGGATAGTCTGGAACATCGCAGACATGTGGCCGAGATGTCTCTGTTTTACAGATACTTTCACGGCAGATGTTCCCAGGATTTGGCCCACATAATCCCGCCCCTGGCAACTTCTGTCAGGCAGTCCCGACAGACGGCAGGAGCGCACCAGTTCGTCGTACAACTAGAAACACCTAGAACATCGCTTTACCAGAACTCCTTTGTCTGGCGCACTGCATCACTGTGGAACTCACTTCCAGGACATCTGTTTCCCACTAATTACAACCTACAAATATTCAAGAACCGTGTCAATCAACATGTTCGCACACACACCGCTCGTCGAGCGCCATAGGATCTACCTTTAGTGTGTGTGCCACTGCCATAAAAAAAAATATATATAATACGGCATTCAGGACAGAAATTAAAATTTACAATTTTGCAAAGAAAAGGTCTAAAAAAAGGTAGCCCCACGTTGGGCGCCAAAGTTGCAACACGTTTTTCTTCTTGAAGTCAAAAGTATAGATTTTTAATTAAAAGAAAACCTAGCTCCGTAGAGTCGTATTGCAAATGCCCGGCCCCGGTAGTGGGGTCGTTAGAGCGCCACCAGTTCTGTGCAACTAAACTGAAAAAGCTCCGCTGGTGTTGTGCAGGGTGGCTAGGCCCACGTATTAAATCAACTAACTCAACCTTAATTTAACAAGAAAACACAATCTAAAATTTAAGGAACAATATATTTGCTGCTAAGTTCTTTTTTTTTAATTAAGCAACAATCATACAGTAAAAATGGCAAAATAATGCCAAATGACTATTAAATTCAACTAATAATTGGTACAATATGGTGATTGTACGGAGACGGAGACCAATTCTGTTGTTAAGGGTACTGTATGCCTTACAACTAAATGCACTAAACACTACAAACCGAAGTGATCACTTTGATGTTAACTAAGCTAATTACATCTAGGTATGCGTGTGCTAATAGCTGCACCGATTTTAAATGTAGCAATAATAATATGTAGCAATGAACGGCCACAATAATTAAATCAAATGACTCGATAAAAGGAATAAAATTATAATAAAACTATTGAACGCTTGGCTGTCAATGCTTGACTGATATTATAAGGAAAGAAAATTCAGAGCAGTTATGTTACTCGATGAATGAATGAAATGAATAAAATTATTAAAACTGTTTTAAAGCCCGACTGTCAATGCTTGATTTATATTAAAAAGAAAGAAAATTCAGAGCGATTAATAATAAGAAATGAGTAAATAAACTTAAGCTTCTGTACGATACCTCTTAGATCCGTCGAACTCTGGTAAGGGTGCTAGACCACTGGCCCTGGGGGTGAAACTAGCAGATGACTCGCCAATAAAAGGGGCCCGGAGACAGGACTTGTAGCCACGTAATCGAACTGGCAGCCCGCTAGTAAAAGTGGTAGCCTGGTGGTTCTATAGCCTGGTAGAACAAGTGGTGGCCCGCTAGTAAAAGCTGCTTCTAGCCTGCTAGCAAAACCCTGAAATAACTCAGTACGCATTAGACAAAGCCCCCTTACCTTAATAAAAAAAGAATGACCCCCCCTTGCATAAATATATTTTCATATATAATATCACAAGAGAAAAAAAATTGTCGGAAAAATTTTCGAAAGGTATGAAAGTTTGTTGCTTGGCAATTTCGCGAATGATATTTTTGGTATCAAAATCACGAGCCGTCAGGCGAATGATTTTGTCAAAAATGTCATGAGCGAAATTACCGAAAAGCAACAAACTTGAATAAAACCTTGAGAACAATTTTTTCTCGAGTAGTATTCGTCATGACTATTTCACGAGAAAAACTAGTCAATGTGCACCGTATTAACAAACAGAAGCTTACTAAACAGACGCTTTAATGACGTTTGTCAAACTCACAATAATAGTTATACCAGACACCTTTCTGATGGGCCTGTCATAGTTTTGTCGCTAAAAAAACACTCAATTAACTGGCAGGTCGTAGTTTTGTCAGTAGGAAACGAACAGTTGCTATGACGTTTTACCAGTAAAAAACACTCTAGTGAAATAGTCTTTATAAAACAAATCCCCCCAAAAATTATCAATGAATTTTCAATGACCACCAGCAAAACAACGACACCACAGAGAAATTTGCAATAAAGAAAGGTGTAAGGCAGGGGTGTGATCTTTCTCCCATGCTCTTTAACCTGTACGTGGAGAAGGCATTTGTTGAAGCGGTTTCGGGGAGTGAAATGGGAATTAGGGTAAACGGCATTCCCATTAATAACATAAGATGCGCTGATGACACTGTAATCCTGGCCGACAGTGCGAACGATCTCCAGACTCTCCTAAACGATGTTAACTCGAGTGAGCAGTTGGGCCTTAAAATAAACATCAATAAAACAAAAGTTATGGTCGTTAGTAGAAATGATATTCCACCGATACAATTACGTATTAACAAAAAACACATAGAACAACAATAGAAGGAAAAAAACCATTAGCGTCATGGCGTCGTCCGCGTGCTTCACAAGCAATAGGAAAAAGAATAATAACAGAGAAAATGCTTACCTAGTACAGTATTTAGATCCCGAAAAATCGGTCGTGTCAAAACACAAAGAAATACCACAATATATACCCAATAAATGGGTGGAATTAAATCACAAACTAAATGTGGAGTCTCTGACTGCACTGAAACAGAAAGCTTCTCTTCTCGCCGAACGGTTTAACTAGAAGCACTCTCGATTCGCTTCCGTCAATTTGCTTTTCTCCTTCTACGAGATTAAACAAACTACGTCCGAACAGGAAATAGTAATGGGCTGAAACGTGCCAAGTGATTTTGATACAAGGAATAATTTTAAGATAATAAACGACTTAGTTCTCGTTGATTATGATGGTAAACGACAGCGGAAGCCACAATTAATGAGCCAAGATTAAATTTTTCATGAAATGCTAGGAAATACTCCTACGAAAATGATAAACCTCTAAAAATCTAAATCGAGAGCGACAATCACGAGAGGATAGCCCATCCCTATTACTAGGGACGAACAAGCGAACATTGCAAAAACTGCAGCCTGCCGCGTGAAGAGATAAATATAAAAAAAGCAGAAGTCCCAAAACGATTTAACGATCTAAGAAATGATCGGCCGGTAATTGGAGTCCGGCAACCAAGGGGTTCCAAAAAGTTATGATATATTTCAACCGACAATGAAATATGAATCGATGAGTCAAATGCAGCGTATTTGCTGGTTTTATTAACAAAATTCTTAAAAATATAAATCGGTTCGCAGGCCGTTCTACGGTAATGTAATATAAATCAAGCCAAGCTATCCTAACAACAATGTGCTTCGCTTATCAACTGAAATAAATATAGTCACAACGTGTTATAAATGCCAATACAAATATATCGTTAACCCATACTTAGAATAGAGTTAATTTACATACATTACTTAAGAAAGGCGGCAATTTCAGGCGAATTGTTAGCAAATCGAATCAATAAATTTAGAATTAATAAACCGATGAGTGCAAAATACAGCATCTTTTTTTCCTAAATGCGGCGTATAAATGAAATTCAAAAATATTTGACACTGGCAAAATCGGACTGTTACAACTTTCCTGCTCAGGCAAAAAAGTGAAAACTTGAATAATAAAAATCTAAAAAAATCTCTCTGGCAAACTTTCTCGTTAGTTGATTGAGTTAAGACAACATACCTTTGACTAAGAACATCGAAAAGGTGCCTGGAATGTAGTACCTGATGCACTTAGTCATATTCTTTATCCTCTTAATTCGGATGCTTGTTGCCGATTCTCCATTTCAAATCATTGCCATTGATTTGATTGGTCCGATTTCTCATAGTGAGAAGCGTCATAAGTGATTGCTAGTAATCTCAGATTGAAATTCAGAATTTGCCTTAATATTTCCTCTTAGAAATTTCAAGTCTCAATTATCTCAAAGATGATGATGATTTTTGTTAATTATGGAGTTTCTAAAATTCTAATTTGCGACAATGGACCAAATTTGACTACTAGTATTTTAAAGATCTTTGTAAAATATTCAGTATCACCCCTGCCTATTCTTCTAAATGTAATTAAAACCATTATTCGCTGCTATATAGAAAAACACGAAAAGTGGGATTGCTGAAATTAAGCAAGCAATAAACACGACTGTTCATGAAGTGGCCGGTTTTTCTCCCTCATATCTCAATTTTGCTAAACATGTTCCCCTTTCTCGAAAATATTATGATGAAAAATTATCGGATGATAAAGTAGAAATTCTTCCTGGCAATAGAGGCGCTTAATCTTAAAGTCTTGGTGATTTCCGCAATTTGTTTTCAGAAGTTCGTCAAAAACTTCATTTTGTAACGAATATAGCGCCCCAAAAGTAGGGCGCCACTTTGTAACGAATTGAACAGTTGGGCGTCACTTTATAATGAAATGCTCGCTAAGTCGCCAATTTGTAAGGATACATTTAGTTGGACACTAATTTGTAGCGAAAGTTAATTTATTTAATTTAATTAAGTATGAGATTCGTTTTTCCTGAGGGGTTGAGTTGTGTCTTTTATCAACTTTTTTTTATATATGGGGCGCCAGAGTTCCTAGAGACAATGCGAACTAAATATAAATACTTAAAGATCAATAACTATAAAGATAAGAATATCAGAAATTTGTCCTTATAATTCGTGTCTCACATCTTGGGATAAAATAAACAAAGGAGTTCAAATGACAATATATTAATTTGACAATTAAATTACAAATATGAGAATATGTGATGGTATCATGTAAAATGAGGATTACAATTAAATTACAAATATAATTGATGAAATTATTTGAAACATAAGTTTTGAATAAATTGACTAGCAATGAGAATTAAAAATAATGTAAAAGATTAAATAATTGAATGAATGAGTAAAACGATAACAGTGATCTTTACAGTTGATTAATCTTCTGATTGGCTAATACTTAGCTTGTCCAACTATCCTGTAACCATGCGATCAAATTGGGACTTCTACAGGAACCGCTTCTTCCTGTTCCCAAGTTATGTTAATGGGTTAATCCAGGACTTAAAGATTGACCTAGTGTCAGCTCCCTCTACAGGTCTGCTATAGCGACGTGGACGAACACCTGCTACTTGCCAAGTCCAAGGAGTTTTTTAGCCAACGTTGGATACATGCAAAAAAAATAATAACCTAGTTTCAGTTATTCAGGGAAATATCCTGTGGACCTCAGTTAGACTATTACACAGGAAGAAGTAATCAACCATTTGGAAATTTATTGGTTAAAGCAGGTATAATCAGAAACTTAAATTACAATTTTAAGTTGAGCAAAAATTATAAATAGTTATTGTTACTCAAGATATTATTTTTCTTTACTTTAAGATATGAAATTTAAAAGAAGATGATTGAACTGCGTTCCTAACAGTGACTCTCGGCAAATCTAAATAAAGGGTAACTTGAATTTAATGATAAATAGAAAAATAGAAGTACAACCTCTCTATAAACGAGGCTTATAACTCCAAATAAGTAATTCCTATTACTTTTTTATATATGGCCCATGGCACATAAACGATAATTGAGTAATTACGCCTCAATCAATTAAAGATAAAGATAAGCCAATCACTATCTCGCATTGAGATAGAAGTTTAGATAAAAGATAAGAAAAAAAACAGGTTAATTTACACATGTCAGCTTAACCTCTCATAAATGCAAATTAATGTCGAAACATCAGTGTTGAGACGCGACAGGGCAAGTGCTAATAATTATATGCTTGATGTTACAAATTAACTGAAATTTTAATGAAATAAGCTTGAAAAGAAAAAATATTAAAACTAACAATACTATGAGGGAAAATTTCAGAGAAATTCCACTAAAAATTCACGTTACTAATTTTGCAGGAAAATATAAAATCCACTCTGAGAATTCCTCAAATAATACTGTTCAATTTAAATGGAAATACGTAATAGTATATTATTTTATATGGAGGAAAAGTGATACTTTTCATGGCGCGCTCGTGTTTAACAGCCGAACGGAGTGAGGCTGGTAATAGAGAGCAAGCCATGAAAAGTAACTTTTCCTCCAAATAAAATATGCTGTTTTTTCTTCAAATGTCGACAAATTAATGCAAAAACATCTCTTTTTAATAGTAATAATATCTAATTATTATTAAAGATAAATGGGTTCGCAAGGCGGCTTAGACCACGGTCGTAGGTGGCTTTGCTTAGACCGGTGTCGATGAATTTAACATAAAGCTGTCAGTGGACACTGTCAACAATAATTATTTTTTTAAGATGGCATCTCCGATTGCGTTTTAATTCCGTATTGATAAGCAGTTATTGAGTAAATTCGATTAAATAATAACCAATTTGTTCCTAAATTAGTGATTTTTAGAAATGCAGTCACAAATTGAGAGGTAAATACAAATTGTAGTTTAATAAATCTTGAGTTGTTGACGCTTATTTTGTTGTCTGTTTGTATTGTATCTATGTTGTTATGACAACACTTTTACCTCCGCCGGCGGAAAAGTGAAAAGTAAAGCTCCGGCGGAGGAAAAACGAAACTTCACGGCCGCCTACACAGTCGAGTAATGACGGATTTACTGACGTTTGAAGAAAAAATAATGTGCGTGACCGCTAAACAATGAAATAACTACGTTCTCTGTAAATTTGGACTAAGCCTCTATCAAATTACATGAATTTGACTAATGAGAGACGAAATTATTCACCAATAAATCGGTATTTTTACCGAACGGTCACTACAAAAATTAAGATTATTGAAGATGTAAATTAATTGAAAATGTAATATAAAAATGCTAAATTCGGCTTTTAGCCAAATACGACTAAGCGAATCAGAAACAGTTATTAATTAAAAATTAAAAAATTAAAAAATTAGTGAAATATATTTTGCAAGATGAATAAAATATTTCAAGATTAAATATCAGCACTTACCCAGTCAAGCGTCGCCACCACAAAGATAAAACGACCTTGCATTCAAAATGCAAGACGTTCAACAAATTATGATTTTCGATGTTTTAATTGGATAATTTAGATCATGTGACTACTACTATAGGTCATGCGCCGTAAAACCAAAGAAATACACAATATATACTAAATATAGTAATCTATAGTAAATTAACTTCAGAAATTGTAGGTATTAAATAGCGTACTACGCTTTCCAAGTACCCATTACATGTGATAAGCCCGTCCCCGAATAGATGTCACTGCTCAATATAGTAATTTACAGTGAAACAAACCCAAAAATTGTACCTATAAACCAGTGTACCTGTGCTTCCTAAATAATTAGTAGCACGAAATACACCCATTCTCGAACAGATGTCACTTGCGATTCATATCCCAAACATCGAAAATCATTCGCAATTAAACTGAATTTAGTGGAGCGGAATAAGCTAATATTCCGTTACAATTTAGCTTATGAAAGTAATTGCAACAAATAGAAGTCTTGATTGTATAGTCGGTGATAAGATATGACTTCCTAACAAAGTGCTTTCTAGTGTTGCTAGTAAATTTGCTGCAGATCGCGTATTGTTTATCAAAATATCTCGCCGTTAGTATACATTCTAAAAAGTCAGGATAGTTCTACAGCTGGAACGTGGCATGTTAAAGATTTGTTACCTTACCATGATAGTCTTGATGATTCAGACGATGAAGATGTTAGTATAGCCTCTTCTGTAATTTAAAATACCGTTGTAGGGTTTCCTTAACAATATGCCTATCAGCCTATTCAATATTTTCTCCAACGCCTTTTTCAAAAATAACGTCATACTTTTTAGCTTATAGGATTTCAGTAGGTAGGCGTTTGTGCATCTACATAACCCAAGACATAGACGAGGTTAATTATGTACCATTCTAACATCGTGCTTACACAATTTTGCATTAGTTTGTCTTAATTTGACTCGTATTCGATTTACCTAAAGTCCTTTAGAAACGAAATTATGCCTACAGAATTTTGATTTCGAAGCAAAAAAATCTAAAAATGATATTTCAAATTCTATTTTGATTGGTTTCAGGAGCTACAACGAAGATTGGATCAAACCCTTGGAAAGCCGGGCAGCTATTTGGCCGGCATTGACAAAGTAGGCAACAAAAAACCTATGACCGTTGGCGCACGATTGTACAGGGTAGAACAACAAGTAAGATATGGAAATCGGAAAGATAGTGAAATATTAATCTGGTTTATATCTTGCTACCTAATATTAAATAATATTAACGGGAATAATGTGTTATACCTCAACTAGTGACATTATGCAAAATAGGCAGATATAACCCGACATTCGTTATCTATTTTATAATAATATTCTCAGTGTATTTTCTTATTCTAGGTATGCTTGCATCAAATTAACTATCAAAATTGCAATACAGAAAGAAAACTAAGTGAAGAGTAGTGGCTGTATGCATGTACGAAACATACTAAATGAAACACATTTTGTATTCCATGCAAAATCTTTAAATCCAAAAAAACACTTCCTATAGAAGGGTAACAGAGGGCTTTCGGGCTAAGCCATCACCAGTGTTACCTGAAAAGTAAGTCAAAGAACCACCCATTAACGGAAAGTAAGAAGCTGCTGTAAGAATTTAGGAAAATAAATTGATATAATTGACATTATTATACTAGAATTCTGAGATTTTTAAGATTTGAAAGGCATTAAATTAAGTGTGTAGGGTGAAAATGGGTATTTTTCGTGTGATTTTTTCAACGAGTAGAATAAAAAGGAAAATGGTAGAGGTTCTTTCGCTTACTTGTCATTGGTCCTGAATAACATATCAACGAAGAGAAAACAAACCACGCCCACAAATAACGGTCACATCACAATCAACAAGTTAAAAGTAGCATTATCTAAAAGGTTTACATAATTTACATTAAAGGCAAAAGCAATGGCTAAACCACGTTTTTGCTGGAACAATAAATGTGTCGTTGTTTACGTTGACAGTCGTGACGTGTAAACCATAGAAAAGTGATTTATATATACACGAAATAGAACACTCACCTCTGTTGTATCTGCCAGTCGCTTTTGCGACTGTGCTGTCATAGCGGTGTAGTCATTGAACTAATCTTTGGCGGGGCATTCAAATGATGACTGACTTGAAATTTTAATGGTTTTGAAATAGGGCAGTGCGCCGAAACTTTCTGAATTTGCTATTTTGAGTAACTATCATTCCAAAATTTAATTTTTGGAAAAAAATGTGTGTAAAATCTACCAAAATTAAGTTTTGGAATGAGAGTTATTGAAAAATAGCAATTTCAGCAAGTTTCGGAATACTGGGCAAATGTTTACTATTAAGGAAATATTTGATAACCAGGCAAATTGGTGATAAATAAAACAATATCAATGTAGGTAAATAATATGCATATTTATTAATTATTTTTTTATGATATACTTAACTAAGGCCAGTTGCACCAATATATTTCATAAAAATTTTAACTGGACTTTTGTACATATACATTTTTCCCGATAGCATGGCGGAATTTGTATGTAATTATTAGTTTGAGATACGGATGACTTTCCACCAAAGGTGAATTTTCATCTGCTATACTTTTTTCATAACATTGCCAACCTTTAACTTAGAATTTTGGCGCATGTCAAAGATTAATAAAAAACAAACCTCAATAACTACAAGACGATTCGGAAGAAATCGACCAAACTACAGAAGTAGGTACACATATGATGTTTTCGGCTCAGGTAAAATGTGACGAAAGTTGTTTATTTTCCAATGGTCATAGAAAAAGTACTTCTTATGCACTGGTTCTCGAGGTAGCTGTTCTAATTTCTCATTTCCTATTCGAGAAATCCAGATCGTAAATATCTGTAACAGGTAAATATTTTTTTAAATTGTAAAAGGTCATTATTGAAGAGAGTTTATACCTCCATGGTTTAAACAGTAGGTAGTACAGTGGTTTGAGAGTGAGTCAAGGATTTCAAAAAGTAGGTGGTTGAGAAGTCAGTCAAGGATTTCAAAAATAACATTGATAACACAGGAATGTGAAATATTGACCTTTTATAATACCTCCTGGTAAAATCACGGTTCTTTTTTTAAGATGATGTGTCAGATTATTTTATGAATTTTGATGTTGCTTAAATATGCAATTGATCTATAGAAGTGTAGTACATTACATTCTGCTTTGCGGAAACTCATACTTTTGTGTCAGAAAAAATAAAATAGAGTTTCACGTGTGCAAAAGACTAAAATTTCTGACAGAATCAATTCAGTTTCTTTTCCTCTTTTTGGGCACGCCTTGGGTAGTTTTATTTGGTCGCGCCCAGGAGCGAGCGAAGCGAGCCGAGGGCCATGCGCGAAGTGAAATATTAGTAGAATGATAAAAAAAATATCAATGGGATAGTGAAGCTCTTTTCCTTAACCTTGTTATGCGACTGGAAAATTTATAGAATATTTTTGACAAAATTCGTCTATGCAAATTCAATATTTTTTATTTTTATACACTTTTTACCCTACGCAGCACTCTTACTCACCCCATTGTCCCGCATGACAGTTGATTACTATTAGGTTTCCGCAAATAAAAAAACGTCTAAAAATTAAGTAAAACCACTCAATTTATATGTTTCTGAGGAAAAAACAGCAAAATCGATCTGACACGTTATCTAAAAAATTACCAAAATAACTAATCTGTAATCTCGCTTTGACCAAATCTAATGTTTCTTTATTGAAGATTAGGCACCTACCTACTTTGAAAAACAATAATTAAAATTCGATTACCATAGGATCAAAGCATAAAAATGAATCCCAACAACAAATGTTTTAACTCTTATTAGGGCTTTAAGTGTTTACTCATGCAGACTAAAAAAAGGTAATTGCTATATGAGGTCTTTAACTTTAAACACAGGTTTTTTTGTGAAATTGGATTTATTGCAACCGTATTTAAATCAATCTGGGCTACATTTGCCTAGCCTAAACTCTATTGGACTGTTATCTGTCTTTCTTATCCATTTAGATTTTATAGAGTAGTTAAACCAAATTTGCATGCGTAAAAGTTAATTATAACACACAAGTGTTCTGTGGTAGGACTGATAGGTACTTACCGATTCATCCAAATATGGAAATCTTAACATCATACAAGTCAGTTACAGGAAGCAACACAACAGTAAAACATATTTCACCAGTGCAAAGTTAATTCAAAAATCAAACTCGATACAATAAATGAAATAATATTTGACATGACTGACATGACTTTTGTGACGGACGTCGTAAAAAAAACGCCAGAAGCGATGTAGTCATGAATTAGAAGTGGAAGTGGAGGGGATAAATCCAGTGAAAGTTCTATTTTCTGTATATATAAATCACTTTTCTATGGTGTAAACTGAAAGCATAGGAAGTGATCCGCAGAATTAGCGAAACAGTTAAATCTTTAAATGACGTACCTGACTTTATAAAGTAAGTCTGGAAAACAGACTGGCTGCCACTAAGCTAGTTGAGATTAAAAGGCGTGATCAATGTTACATAATATACAGTGATGGGCTAAAATATGGAACAAATTCATTTAAAATTCAGGTATTAATTTTTATTATTATAATTTTTTCTTCCGGATTTTTTACCTCAAAAAGAAATTATATAGGGTGTGTCAAAAAGTGGATGTAGCAAAAAAATTTTTTTTGTGGTATAAATAGAACTTTATTTTTTTCAGTCGAATTTTGAATTCTACGTCAAATTCTGCGCATAATTCATGTAGCATACCCTATCATTATCTATAACGGTTTTAGACAAAAAATACATCATATAACGAAATTTTTCTTTAAAAAAAAGGACATGTACCTAGTTAAAGGTAAACAGGTAAGTTTAAATGAATTGTCATTACGATTGCAAGTATTTAATCGAATTAGCCTTTACTTGATGGAGAAGCACTTGAAAAAGTAAACCACTTAAAGATTTCCACTAACTTTATTTAAACATGACACGTGTTTCGACGGTAACGTCTTTTTCAAAAGTGAATAGTTACAATAAAATATGCTAAAATTATATAGTTCAGCTGTTGCAGGTAAAATAACAAAAAAATAAACTTGACCCAGGTGCCTTATGAATAGCAAAGGAAACAAGTTAATAATTTCTAGGAAAGGTTTAATAACGGAGAAAACCCAAAATCAGTTTGTTCGTTAATTAATATATTCAATTTTTTATATTTATTGATTTCCATAATTTCTAACAGATTTAATTTTTTACCTTTACCAACAATAGAAGCGTCTATTTGGTTTCAGCAGGATGGTGCTCCGCCTCATTTTGCTCGACAAGTACGAGAGTATTTTAATACTGTATTTCCCGAGCTATGGATAGGTAGAAGAGGACCCATAGAATAGCCTGCAAGATCTCCCGATCTTACACCAATGGAGTTCTTTCTTTGGAGTTATGTGAAATCAAAAGTGTATAAGGATAAACCACAAAATTTGGAAGACTTAAAATTAAAATTAGATATGAAATTAGGCAAATTAATGATAATACTGTAAATAATGTTTTAGAAGGGTTTTTAAGTAGATTGGCATATTGTCAAGATGTGTATGAAGCTGATTCATCTTTGAATAATACCTGTGAAAATGTTTTATACCCACGCCTCTCCCAGATGAGTCTGTGCAGCTGTTGAGAGTGAATGATGAAGGATGCTTGGAAGAATTCAATCTATGTCATATTAATGTACAGTGCATGTCTAATAAGTTGGTTGCCCTGGAGTGCTTGGCAAAAAGTGAAAATGTTGATATCATGTGTATAACTGAACACTGGCTTCAGCATCCAAAAGATGTTCAAATTGAAGGATACACTTTAATTACTTCATTCGCAATAACTAATTCAATACACGGTGGCTCTCTCATTTTGGTTAAAAATGCTATAAGTAATATGTTTACGGCTTGTAATGTTATTGTTAATGAGGCTGTAGAAGCTCATAGCGAATTATGTGGTGTAATTTTTAAAGATTATTGCATCATTTGTTGTTATCGCCCCTTTAATGGTAATTTAGACATGTTCCTAAACTCTGTAAGCACTGCTGTTGCAAGTGTTGCAAATTATGTTGGGAATATTGTTTTTTGTGGGGACTTAAATATTGATTATGCCAAGGAATCTCTACCCAAAAAAAAATTAGATGATTTGTTTTGCTCCTTAAATTTAAAAGTTACTACTTCCGATAAAACAAGAGTTTTTACAAATATTAAAGGTCATACTAGTGCCACTATGATTGATTATGTGGCTACTAATATCGACTCGGAGTTCTATGAGTCTAAGGTATTTAACCCCCATTTAGGTGATCACTTGGCACATAAATTTACATTTAAAGTAAATATCAAAACCTTCCGGTTCTGCCACGATACTCGTTATTATAGAAACATATCTCTAAATAATATTGATCTATTCTCTAATA
>JAEQML010063828.1:0-22709 GCA_016904865.1 Pissodes strobi
TATAGGTTATGTCATTCGGTAATATTAGTTATTATAGTAACTTGTTCGGAAATAATCGGGTAAAATCCTGAATGGCGGGAAATTTAAATAATTTTTGGATTAAGCTTATAATGTATTTGCGACGTTGCCGGTATGCCTAGGACAAAGGAAAACCTTAGGTGTAATTTATGCACTAAAAATGTCACCGACGATCAGCAAGCTCTACTATGTGAAAAATGCAATACCTGGAAGCATAGAGAGTAGTGTCTCTCTATGCCGCAAAGGGTGTAGAATCAATTAAGTAAGTCTAATGAAGCTTGGGTATTTGATGATTGCAAAAACAAAGCTGAGAAAGAAATTACTTTAGCTGATATTATGAAAAAGCTAGTGAGAATGGAGGAGAGATTTACAAACATGGAAAAAAAGTTCGAGCCTATTATCTTGAAGCGTCAAGAGCAAGAAAATATTAATAAATCATTGACAGATGAGCTTAAAGAAATTAAACAAGAGTTAAACAAAAGAGAGCAGAAGGAAATAATAAATAATATAATAGTACAGGGTGTACCCGTGGAAAATAGTGAAAATCTAGTGGATCTGGTTAAGAAGGTCGGGGAAAAATTGGATGCACCAATACGTGGCAGATTTACGGCTTTTCGGCTAAGAAGGAAAAATGGAAACAGTCATATAAAAATAATATTTGAGGATCAAAAAGATAAAGAAAGAATAATCAAATCAAAGAAAAAGCTAACCATCAGGAGTAAGTGCCTTGGGTTTCAGCAGGATAACAAGATCTTTATCAACCATGATCTAACAAAACAGAATGTGAAATTATTTACAGCTGCCAGAAGTTTCAAAAAGGAGAATCATTACAAGTACTTATGGATTAGTGGGGGAAACATCCTCCTGAGAAGAGATGAGAACTCCAGGGTCATAAGTATCACGGACGAGAACCAGCTTCAAAACTAGCATACACTTAAAAACAAAATAAATGTAACCTATACCAACATACAGAGCCTTAGAAACAAATTTGATTTAGTGCAATGCTGTGTTCGTGCAAGCGAAGCGAATGTGATATTTTGGCTCTTACGGACACATGGCTGCATGAGAGTGCAACGTTTTTGTATGAAATAGATGGTTATAATTCTATACATTACTGCAGAAAAGGGAGAGGTGGAGGAATCACCCTATACATAAGTAAGTCAATTAAAAGTAGAAAATTGGTATGTTCTTCTCAGGATAGCGCATTGGAGTGGCTGTGTGTTGCAATTGGTGATTCTGACATAAAACTGAGTGTCCTCTATAAGCCACCGTCATACAACAATGACCATTTTCTTGCAGAAATAGTAAAACTTTAATTGATCATGTATTTTCTGGGTACTCATCGAATTTGGTACGTTCTGTAAAGGTTAAGGAAAATTGTCTATCAGATCATAAATTTTTATCATTTTCAATTTATGACAATATATTGATCATAAAAAATTTATTTCTATATTTCAGCATATCCATAATAAAAATTGCAATATATCTTCATTTACGGAGTTAATTGATATAATTAAGGATTGCAAGAATCGTTCAGAATACACCGTCACTATTAAAATTAAAACAAATAATGACTGGATAACCAAAGATATTCTAGATCTAATGAAAACGCGTGATAAGGCTTATAAAACAAAATTAAAATTTCCAAATAATATTCAATTTGCCAATGAATTTAAGGCATTGAAAAATTAGGTAAATAATAAAATAAAAACAGCTAAAAATTTGTATCTCCGTTCACAGTAGAACCGTGCAGGGACAAATATAAGAAAGCAGTGGCAATTTGTCAACAATTTTTTCAATAAACAATCTAAAAATACTAACATTGATTTGTTAACTGTGAATGGGCAGAAAATTGAGGAAGGTCAGGATATAGTAAATAATTTAAATTATCATTTTTCGACCATTGGTGAAAATACAATAACAAGTTTACATGAGGAAACGAAATGTGCAAATAGCGATATTGAATTTAGTGAGGTACTATGTGATAATAATTTGAGGGAAATAGCTTTGACTAATGAGACCGAGGTTAATTACATAATTAGAGAATTAAAACAAAATTCGGCTCCGGGTTATGAGGCATTACAGTGCTAGATGTAATAAATCTTAAAAATGAAATACTGCCTATTGTTGTTCGATTAATAAATGGCGTTTTTAACAGCGGTATCTTTCCACCTGAATTAAATAAGCAGGATAATGCCGATATTTAAATCGGGGAATAGAGACAATATGAACAATTATAGGCCAATTTCGGTCATAACTGAATTTTCTAAAATTATTGAAAAAATTGTTAAAATAAGAATGATGTCTTTTATTAATGAAAATCAGACTGTAGATTTGTTCCAGTATGGATTTATCAAGAATAGTAATACTCTGTCGGCTACCTTTGATTTTGTAAATTGTGTTGCACAAGGATTGGACCAGAAAAACATGGCTGTAGCGGTATTTGTAGATTTAAAAAAGGCCTTTGACGTAGTGTCACTAGACATTCTATTACGTAAACTTTATAATTTGGGATGTCGAGAAACTTTTATGAGTTTCATAAAAACGTACCTAAGAGATAGAAACCAGTTTGTAAAATTGGATAAATTTGTCAGTGATACTTTACCTAATAACCATGGAGTTCCGCAAGGGTCGGTGTTGGGACCATTGCTTTATTCTTTGTACGTTCTTAGTTTAAAAGTGGCAAACTTAGAGGCAAGATATTATACTTTTGCGGACGACACAGCTTTGGTATATTTTGGATCAGAGTTGGTTTTACTGGAGAATAAAATTAATAGGGATTTAAATAGATATCTTCAATTTTTGTATAAAAATAAACTAAAAGTAAATATTGACAAAACAAAATTATTGTATTTCGACAAAAAAAAAACAAAGAAATTGGCAACTTAAGTCTTCACCTGAATAATATTCCTTTAGAAAAAGTCGCGTCAATCAAATATTTGGGCCTGCAGATAGATGAATCTCTGAATTGGCAAAGTCATACTAATTATGTAATTGACATATAAATGCAATGGTACCAGTTATATATAGATGTAGAAACTATTTAACAAATAAAACAAAGCTAAATATATATAATTCATATTTTTTGGTGCATCTTAGATACCTTCTACCTGTTTGGGGAACTTGATCAGATGGTACTTTCAATAAAATGAAAATTTTACCAAATAAAATTCTAAAAATTACTTTTAACTATGATTTATTAGACAAATACCGATTTATTATATAGAGAGATAGGTGTTTTTAAATTAGAACATATTTTGATTATAGAACAATGTAAATTAATGTACAAAATAATTAATAGTCAGCAAAAGTGTAATTCTGATTTCACATTTCTGAATGAAGTCCACAATTATGGTACAAGGTCAGGCAATAATATATATATTTCACAAAGCAGAATAAATATAGGATTAAATTGTCCTCTCAGAGCTGCATCTAGGGGATATAATAACCTGCCCGATAGTATAAAAAATTTAAATAGCTTAAAGATATTTGATAAACTTTTAAAAAATTCACTTAGACACTAACTGATGCACTAGGAATTTGATAAGTAAAATAGTATGGGTAATCTGAGCCTAGATTTGTGCTTGGGCTCTGGAATTGAAAGTTGAATTGTAAGGCTGTTGTTAGTTTTTTTTCTGTACTTGCGGATTTTTATATGGGCACAAATTTAATGTTAAGGTAGTATCCACTGTTGTTACTGAAGTTATGATTTTTTTTAAATATGTATTTTTTTCTTAAGACCAGTGTTTGAAACCCTGCTTCAAGAAGTGTTGTTACTGTTGTTATCTAATACTGTTGATAAATAAAATGATTAAAAAAAAAGTAGAATTAAAATAGTTATTTCCTAAGTAAAAAACAGCAAAAAAATATGAAAAAAATGACAAGTGACCATCCATGTTGTCGAACCCCGTGCTATGGTCGCATGGCGGTGGCGGACAGCACGGGACCGTCCGTCGCATCTTGCGGTCATTGCGTACGCCAATAGCACGAGGCAACAGAACAACGAAAACATTGTATCAATTTGCTCGGAAATAATCGGGCAAAATCGTGAATGGCGGGAAATTTAAATAATTTAGCTTGTTAGGTAGAATAAAAATAGTTATTTTCTAGTAGAAACAGCAAAAAAACATGAAAAATTACTAAGTACAGAAAATTATTGTTTTCGTGCGGCAGCAGGATATTAATTCAATGTAAAGTCATGGTATAACGTAGAAAGGTGGTGGTGGACGCAGGTTCATTTCAGATTTACTAAAAATATTTTGAGTGTGTCGAAATCATTATCATTAGTAACTATAAAATGTTGACTCTCTTCCAAATCACCCGAGAGGTCGAGCTATGGCTCGTTGCATTTATTATTTATAGTGGCAAATACATTCCCTGGAGGCCTACCAAAAACCGCTAGTTTTTATATCTCAACCGACATAGAAAATATTAAGCAGGATTTTTATGAGGATATTTTTCGGCAGGACGGAAACGAATCTCCAAATTAATAGATATGTTTCTTTAATTCGTCAGAAATATCTCTTTTTTGATTATTAATATTTTTTACATGAAAGTGCTTAGTCGACTTAGTAAATTTTTCGGCTGCACGAAAGCGAGTCCCTAAATTAATACAGATGTTTCTTTAATTACCCAGAAATACCTCTTCTTTGATTATTAATATTTTTAGATGAAAGTTGAGATGCAAACACTGAAAAACAATATTAGTGAAAAGCAGTTATTAGCAAACACTTTCAATTTTATATCGTAAATATCTTAAATTCAAAAATCCATTCTTAATTTTGTCGAAACAAGTGTGTTGTTTTTTAAAATAAAAACACGATTCAAAAAAGCGTTTTTTTATTTAGTTACTTCTAACCTTAAGATTCCATCGGAGTTTGTTCAAAATAGTATTAATAATAATTATTATTACGTTCTATGGTTTTTTCCTTTGAAAATTTAAAAGTCATATATTTCTGTAAATCTATTTATATTTTCACGACAACAAGTGGCGAAGTTTAGTGAAAAAAAAAATAGTTTTGATTTATGGATATAAACACTTGAAACGTGGTGTCCTCTTGGAATCGCATTTATTTTTTTCTTACTAATAACTAACAATCTCCAATATTTTTACAACTCTATGTTTCCATTTTGGAATGAAAAATTGTTTCTTTCTTGAAAAAACATATTTCTTTTTGACAATATAAACAACAGGATTTAATAGTTTACTCTGCATCCAATCTGGAATTTTTTTCTGAAAAGGGAACACCGAGTCTTTAACAAATATCTGTTGATATACTTAGGAAAGCAGCAGAACAATAAAAAAAACAAGAGCTAAAAAAGATAAAAACAATTTATTTTAACATGGATATATTTTAAAACATAAACTAAAAGTTTCCTTTTTTAAAGTTAAAGACCTTAGTTTTAATACGGTTAAAATATAAATACATATACATGAATTAAAGCATTTCGGAAAGGTTATATTTTTTAAAATAGAATACACAAAAATTTAAAAAATCGAACTGAGAAAGACTGGGTTAAAAATAATGTGTAAGTATATATGAATTAAAGCAATTCCGAAAATACTTGGTATATTTTAAAAAAATATAATACAAAATATGGAAAAAGTCGAACTGAGAAAGACTGGGTTAAAAATAATATAAGTATATATGAATTAGAGAATTTCCGAAAATACCTGGTATATTTAAAAACATATAATACAAAATATGGAAAAAAATCGAACTGAGAAAGACTGGGTTAAAAAATAATATAAGTATATATTATAACTCAAAAAAAAATTACCTCTTGTATTGGAAAATAAAACGAACATATTTTTTATCCGATCGGACGAAAAACGACACCTTTCCGATGTGTTTTCTCACCGCAAAAGTCATGATTCCAGTATATTGTATTCGTTGCTTGGCAACATGCAATAACTGTACAAGAATAGACAATAACTGTCCGGGAATATAAAATTCCCGTCCTAGGTCGGGAATGTAACATTTCTGTCATATTCAAACGCCTTGTTTGTCAGATCTGACGTCTATCAAAAGTAACATTCAGCTGTAGTTTCCGTAGCTACGTAATAAACTTCAAGCTCGCTCGATTCAAAACTTGATATGATGTTGAGTTTAAATTTAAAACACTGTTTTTATTTAGAGTAATATTTGGCTCTATTTATATAAGTACGTATTCTAATTAATTTCGATCGGATAAAAAATAGTATGTGCAACTCGTAGGAAAAGCACATTCCTGGACTCCTGTGTTGCTGGCCTCGGCTGCGCCTCGTCCAGCAACTACCACAGTCGTCCAGGAATGTTTTGCTTTTCCTCCTAGTTACACAATATACTATTATTATAATATATGGTCTATAGCCTTGCACAGTTAAAATTTGTTGATCAACTCATCTTCGTTGCACTACCCTGTCACCTAAAGAGTTGTTGCCTAACCCAAAACCCATTACGTACATTAAATCGTTGTTTCAAATTGCAGTAATATTTTATGCAACGAACTTCTAGAAGCAGTCACTACGGACCAACATAACCTAGACTGGTATTACACATTGCTCATCGACCATATATGCAATGGTGGTTTGAAGGACTTATCACCTTCTGTTTGCCAGATGTTAGTAGCTCATCTAGAACATAGAGATCCCCAATTACTAGAAAGTGTTTTGCTTTCTTTAGACATAGGTAAATTCTAATTTTAATATCAACTCTTGTTTATTTTCATGTCTGTTACAAACTGTAGAAGGGAAAACATCATCAATAAAATTGGGTTTGTTCCATCTGAAAATTACGTTTCTGTCTGTTTATTTAACTAAATTTAATATGTTTTGCTTTTTTACTCTTTACTCATAATGATCTTGTTAAGTAGATCTTAACTACTCTGACTGTTTAGTTTGTTTGCAGTAAAACTCGCTGTATCGCAACGTTTGTTTGGTATAAACGGGTACGCCTGGCAATAAAGTAGATCAATCTTGAAAAGAAATGATTCTTTAATTTTATCACACAATTAGTTAAGTCTAAAGTGGGGATATTAATAGGTGCGATTTGCTACAAATGAGTACGTAAATCATAAAATATTTTTGAATATAGCTTTAGAATATTAAAACCGCAAAAAATATTTCACGTAAAAAAAAATTGGCTTACCTGAACCAGAGCAGGTAGAAAGCAGTTTAAACAGCAATATTTAGTATTTATTTAAAAGGATCGTGTAGAAGGTAGAAAATAAAAATATCAAATGCATTGGACAATGAGCAAACGGCTGCCTGCAAAAAAAACAACCTTAATTTGTCTTTGCTTTAGGCGCGTATTGGTGCAAGATTTTACCGATTAATCATAGGTGGATTTATAAGGTTTTGCTTCTCATATACCGTTTTAAATTTTCAGGGTGTTTAGATTTGCATCAAGTGCTAAACGTGTGTAAAAGACTGCGATTATACAACGCATGGATTCACGTTACAACTAAAACATTAGGAGATTATGCATCTCCGATAACAGAATTTTTGGCAGATTTAGCACCGGATAACATCAGGTAAGAAGTACTCTTGGTCATAAAAGGGTTAGTTAGAACTGGAACATAAATTTCGTGTGTAATAATATACTATGTTAACATCACCAGGAGATGGCGTAAAGCGCTTCGATTCAAATTGGCTTGCATCGCTAGCGGTCGGTTAATTTACTATAAGTTAAAATATCCAACGGCTATATCTCGTAAAGGACCCACAGTGTATCGGCAGCTTGTTACACTGGAGAAAGGGCAAACCAGGGGTCAATTGTAGATGTTAGGTACTGGTTGCCGGATTGCCGGCACCTCACGAAAACTTTCTTATAACTAGCGGACGGGGTATTAGAAAGAAAACAAATAATTTCATAAGCAACTAAAACAGCATTTCTACTGTCAACTGTAAGATGAAGAGTCTTCATCGGAAGAAGAAGCGAAAAGGTCGAAAGAATATGAAATTTTTAAGAGTCGAAAAAATGAAGGCGTATACGAAGTTTTAATTTGTCGTCACTTTCAAACCAATGACGTAAAATTTAAGGAATATTTTCGTTTGACACCAGTATTATTTGATTATGTATTAAATCACATCAAAGAAGATATTGTTACAAAACCATACAATAGAAATAAAAATCCGATAAGTCCTGAGCAAAAACTATGTTTATTTCTGAGGTAAGTTCTATTAGATTTTACAGATTATAAAAGTTTGGAAAGTCTTCTGAAACTGCTGTACTATAGTGCGAGAAAGCAGGTTGATTAATAATTGATAAAGTCGAAGAAGAAGCTTCATTTTGAGAGTTATAATTAGTGCTGGCATTAGAACAAGCAGAAATTGATCTGCTAATATCTCAGCTGCGCATTTCCTATCAAGGTCCCGACTTGTAATCTTATAAAAACTTGTTCTTTGTCTGGTAATTTTTTTACTATTTTTGCCATAGATGCAAAGAAAAGATCTGGTTCATCTTGATCTTCGTTATTGCGCTTCTCAGCTATTTTTTTAAGTAATTTTAATGGTTCTTCAGAGTTTCCTGTATGTTTTATTAGTCTTTTTGATGTTTTTGAATTTGCACGACCTGTATCCGTTGTCAATAACTGTTTGTTACTTTGGTGATCAAGTTTTTCCTGTGTGGAGTTTTCTAAACTGCTATTTAAATCCTCTTCTACGGCGTCAACTTCTTCTGTATTTTGTTCCAAATTGCCCATATTTGGGATAGTGCTAAAATACGGATTAACAAGAATTATATACAGCCTAATTCCTAATTTTCTCCCACAAATTCGGATATGTTCAGCAAAAAAACCATTGAACATCAAATAAAAGTGCTAGTGGTCACTTTGATATATTTTTTAAATGGGATGCCATATTTTTAATGTGCTTACCCGATTTCTCATATAAATTTTTATCTAAAATGATGGATTCAAAAACGCCTTTTATCTTCAGTTTTAAATTCGGAAAATGTTCGTCTACCGTACGATTAATACCTGATAGATGGATACCCGTTCAACCTTTAACCTGCTTTAAAGTGGCCGTCAGTCAGACCAAATAATCAACTTTCAAATTTCTATACTATATTTTTCACGAATTAGTTACAAATAATGGTAGTTTCTTGCAAATCTATTATTGTTTACGTATAAACAGTACGACATATTAGAAAAAACTATAAACTAACTTAATAACTTTAATTTCAATATTATAATTGTTCGATGTGTCCTCCATTATTTTCAAAACACGGATGCTCCCTTTTCAGTCTCTCCAAGGAATCTCTTACAATATTTTGGTCCTGGTTAAGTCTATTAATTTCATTTATAATTTTTTGCTGAATATCCTCGAGACTTCTGTTCGGTCGTTGATTTACATTACTACATGTTTTAAATGACCCCATAAAAATGTATCAATTGGCGTGATATCGGGGCTATTTGGTGGCCAATGAATTGTTCCGTTACGGCCAATCCATTGATTGTAATGCTCATTTAACTATGTTACCACTTCTCGAACTGCATGAGGCTGAGCACCATCCTGCTGCCAAATTATATTGTTGTAGACTTCCAATGGCAATCTTTCTAAGAAATCCTCGATATCGTTTTGAAGAAACTGGAGGTATCTTTGGCCTGTTAAAGAGCCACGATAAAATAGTGGTCCCACACCAAACATTAAGTGAGCTCCTACTTTGAAACTTTATCATTTCATATCTATGAGGGTTAACTGCTATCCAGTATCTTGTATTTTTCCGATTGTATACCCCCGATGTTGTAAATGACGCTTCGTCAGTCCATAGAATTTTATTATATAGATTATAATCTTCGTCTTGCTCTCTCATCAGCATTGAAGCAACAAATCGAAATCGAAGTTCTTTTTGATGTTGTGTTAAGTATTGAACGGGAAGGATACAATATGGTTTTAGACCACATTTTTTAAAAGTTCTGTGAACTGTTCCATAGCTTACTCTCCGGAGTCCTGGACCATACCTTACTTCTCGTACCGCTTGCGGAATAGAACTCTTCGGATTTATAGTAAAATATTGAACAATGGCTCGATTCCTTCTATTCTGTCTTTTCATCTTTCTTGGCTTATCTTTCAATGTCTTGCTTTCTTCAAATAGGGTCTTAATTCTGAGAATTGTATCTACTGAAATGTGGAAACTCTCCAAAAATTTTCTTTGTGTTTGTGGAGCATTCTCTCCACTTTTCTAATATAATTTTATTACACTTTTTTTTATGGCAGTGGCACACACACTAAAGGGAGATCCTATGGCGCTCGACGAGCGGTGTGTGCGCGAAGATGTTGATTGACACGGTTCTTGAATAGTTGCAGGTTGTAATTAGTGGGAAACAGATGTCCTGGAAGTGAGTTCCACAGTGATGCAGTGCGCCAGACAAAGGAGTTCTTGTAAAGCGATGTTCTAGGTGTTTCTAGTTGTATGACGAACTGGTGTGCTCCTGCCGTCTGTCGTGACTGTCTGACAGGAGTTGCCAGGGGCGGGATGATGCGGGCCAAATCCTGGGAACATCTGCCGTGAAAGTATCTGTAAAACAGAGACATCTCGGCCACATGTCTGCGGTGTTCCAGACTATCCAGATTCCGGGTCAATTCCGGGTCGCCGATGAGACGCACAGCTCTCTTCTGAACGGACTCCAGCAGCTTTAGGGTGTGCTTTGGTGCGGCACCCTAGATATGTGAGCAATATTCTAAGCACGGTCTTATTTGCGCTTTGTACAGCAAGAGCAACTGCTGCGGTGTATAGAGTTTTTTGTTGCGAAATAGCGCACCAAGCTTCTGGGAGGCTGATTTTGCGATGTTAGCAGTCCGATTGACGAGGATGAAGGAATGGTCGATCCTGCCATAATGATGTCAGGGCCCGATGTATTGGCCCTCTTGGTAAACGTTGCTGCTTGGGTCTTTGCTGCATTGAACTGGACCAAATTTCGGTCGCCCCAAGTTTGAACTTTCTCCAGGTCTTGATTAATAGCTGTAATCTGCTCCTGCCTGCGGTGATGAGTCTCAGTCGATGGTAAGGGTTTTTCTGATCTAAAGTGGGAGACAAGGGTACTGTCATCTGCAAAACTGTAAACAGGATTATTCGTTTCGATCAGCAGGTCGTTAATATAGATGAGGAACAGAGTTGGAGAAAGTATTGCGCCCTGAGGCACGCCCGCATTGATGGTGAATGTGTCCGAGATGTGTCCATCGACTGCAACGTGTAGGGATCGGTTCTCAAGGAAACTGACCAGCCAGCTGCAGAGAGAGGCTGGCAGTCCGAAGGACGGCAGTTTGTTGAGCAGTCCGTCATGCCAAACTCTGTCGAATGCCTTTGAAATATCCAACGCAATCGCTCGAGACTCTCCGTAGTTTTCAATTGCCCTACTCCATATATGAGTGACATAGGCCAATATATCTCCTGTCGATCTCTCTTTGCGAAAGCCGTATTGATTATCGCTGATTATTCTGTTGTTCTCGAGGTACTTGAGTAGTTGCTGATTGACTACACGTTCCATGACTTTGGAGATTATTGGAAGCAAGGCAATTGGGCGATAGTTTGAGGGCGTGGTTTTCTTGCCTTTTTTTGGAACAGGTTGCACCCGAGCGACTTTCCAAGAAGATGGGTAAATCCCTTTTCCGGAAGAAAGAGAAAAAAGCCTGGAAAAAACGGGTGTTAGTTCGTTGGCGCACTTAGTCGTTCTTCTAAAGAATATTTCATTATTTGTAACTAATTTGTGAAAAATATAGTATAGAAGTTTGAAAGTTGATTATTGGGTCTGACTGACGGCCGCTTTAAAGCAGGTTAAAGGTTGAACCGGTGAAACGGGTATCCATCTATCAGGTAATCGTACGGTAGACGAACATTTTCCGAATTTAAAACTGAAGAAAAAAAAGGCGTTTTTTAATTAAAAATCCATCATTTTAGATCAAAATTTATATGAGAAATCGAATAAGCACATTAAAAATATGGTATCCCATTTAAAAAAATATCAAAGTGACCCCTAGCACTTTTATTCGATGTTCCATTGTTTTTTGCTGAACTATCCGAATGGCCGTCGATCGCGATAGATGTTTTGCTTATTATTTTTTATTAATTTACCTTTTTTTCCTAATTTTGGGTTAGTTTGGGTTAGTCTTGGGTTAGTTTTGGATAGCACTTGGTTAGTTCTTGATGATTGAGCTCCCGTAGCGAGCGAAGCGAGCGGAGTGCCATGTAAAGCCCTAATAATACTATCACGACTAACAACCATCCGAACGTTTTTGTGCTACCCTATAAAACTAGCCGCCCCGCCGTGCCCCTCGCTTCTCCGTCTGTATGAATCATCGACCGGCCCGCCGCGATGTTACGGGATAGCTGGAATTATCTCGATGGCCTCGTCGAGATCATATAGAGTGGCCTTGGAATACTTCCCGAATATTCGTGATAGATTGGAGATTATATATAAGCAGACCTAAGGCGAATGTTAGTTAGTCGGTTAGTCAGTTCAGTTCAGTTAATATTTGAGTGTTGAATAGATATTAGTTGTAAAGTTAGAAGAGTAGTTTAGAGTGTTAAATTGTATACAGTGGTAGTGAATAAAAAGAGTATTAGTTGAAAATAGCAAAGTTGTAATTCTGTTAAGAACCCACGGGAAAAACGTAACATTTGGTGTCAGAAGTTGGATTGTGAAGGGACCGGACTTGCGAAGTATTTTTCGAGGAAAGAAGTACAAGTACGTCAACGAGACCGTTTGATTGGTGGATTCTGGTAAAATTATGGTCAATACAAGGCAACAAACGGCGGAAATGGAGCAAATAAATAAAATGTTGGCCGATTTTATGGATAATTTAAACGCTGATCGGGAAGAGGAAGAACGTAAAAAGCAAATAGAACAGGACCGGCTTCAAAAAATTTTTCAAGATCAAGAAGACAAAAGGCAAGCAGAACAGGAGCGGCTTCAGAAGATTTTACAAGATCAAGAAGACAAAAGGCAAGCAGAACAGGACCGGCTTCAGAAAATTTTACAAGATCAAGAAGACAAAAGGCAAGCAGAACAGGACCGGCTTCAGAAAATTTTACAAGATCAAGAAGACAAAAGGCAAGCAGAACAGGACCAACTTCAGAAAATTTTACAAGATCTGGAAGATAAAAGGCAAGCAGAACAGGACCTGCTAAAGACAATTTTACAAGATCAAGAAGATAAAAGGCAAATAGAACAGGACCGGCTTCAGAAATGGATGTTGGATGTAGTGGTAGGCGAGCAAGGAAAAAAACAGAAAATATTGGACGAAAAATTTGAAAAAGAAGTAGGTAATATACAAAAAGAAGTTGGAAGTGTACAAAAAGAAGTAGGAAACGTACAGCAAGAAATGAGGAATCTACAAGCAGAATTTACCAGACTAAAACATCAAGGGCCCACCGAGAGGGTATTCGCCACAGGGCATAACATCAAACCTCCAACGTATGACGGTCAAACATCTTGGACAATGTACAAAAGACAATTTGAAGCCGCTGCTGTTGCCAACGGTTGGAATAATGAAGAAATGGCTACATCACTAGTGGTAGCGCTTCGTGGGTCTGCCCTAGAACTACTACAGACCATTCCCATCAGCCAACAAGGGAAATATGACATACTCGTAGCTGTCCTGGAGAGACGATTTGGCGACCAACATAGAAGACAACTGTATCAGGCACAAGTTAAGTCCCGACATCAGAAGCCTGGTGAAAACCTGCAAGAGTTTGAGGCAGACATTAGACGTCTCATTCAATTGGCCTACCCGGGAGCGACAGAGGAATTTCAAGAGGAGCTTGCTGCCCAATATTTCGTGGATGGTATTAGAGATCCAGAAACTCAGAAAATGCTACGCCTAGCCAAATTTGATAATAGCAGCGAAGCTTTGGGTCGAGCCCTAGAAATCGAGGCGGCCTGTAACATCTCCAAGCCAAAAATCAGGGCCGTATCCATCCAGGAAGAAAAGCCGACAAACAGCTGTGAATTAAATGAGATGGGTGAAATTTTGAAGAAATTAACGGAAGTTCTTCAGGCCACGGCGAGATTCCGGGAGCCAAGGGAAGATAGGCCACGTAACCGAAATACATCAAATCAGTGCTATAGATGTGGCAGGACTGGACATTTCAAAAGAGACTGCCGAGTACAACTACGGTCTAGATCTCCGTCCAGAGACGCTAGGGCCCCCAAGTCAAATCAGGAAAACTTCAATTAGTCAACATTGCGGGGCGGGTGTTGGCTAAAGAAGATAAAGCCCCCAGGATCGTCTCCATAAAAAGCCTAGGAAAAGCCGCCGACAGTCTAACAATTACAGGAAAGATCAACGAAAGAGCCATAACAATTACTGTTGACACTGGTGCGGCGGTATCTTTGATAAGGTCCAACAGAGTGAATAGAGTAGAAGTTCTACCCATATCAAAGAATGTAGTTTTGCGTACAGTTACCGGTGAGACAGCTGAAGTACTTGGGGAAATGGATATCGAACTTCAACTGGGACGAATTAAACTGCACCACACAGTGTTAGTCGCCGACATCGAGGACGAATTTATTTTGGGGATGGATCTCATCGGTCAACATGGATTCTCTTTTGACAACAAGCTTAATCTTCTGAAGTTTGGCACCGAAGAGTTCATCCTTAACAAAACAGACGATGGCACACCGACTAAAGTAGTGGCGGCATGTACTGTCAGAATAAGCGGAAATACCGAGCAGATAATTTTTGGGAAATTGGAGAAGGATTTTGGAGGCTGCATCGGACTTATCCAACACCACGATTTGTCTTGCAAACACCTCGTAGGCAAAGCACTAGTCAAAACCGACGGCGAAATACCGATAAGGATAGCAAATATTTCATCCAATTCCATCAAAATCAATAAAGGAGATGTAATAGCCACTTGCGAGCCGGTGCAGTGGGTAACCAGTTGCGAAACGCAGTCAGAAGTAACACCCTCAACATCACCTAAGGAAGTCCTAGAACATTTCCAGAAGTCGTGGCAACATCTGTCTTCCGAAGAACTGAAGAGAGCTACACAATTTATCAAAGAGCAGAGTACAGCCTTTGAAAAGAAAAATGGCATGACTGGAAGAACGAACATCATAAAACATAAAATCGACACTGGGAGTGCTCACCCCATACGGCAGCATCCTCGGAGGTTACCGGTGGCGAAGCAGCAAGAGGTTACCACATTAGTGGATAAAATGCTTGAAGATGGAATTATTGAAGAGTCATCAAGTCCATGGTCATCTCCTGTTGTCTTAGTCACCAAGAAGGATGGGACTACCAGATTCTGCGTGGACTATAGAAGGCTCAATGATGTCACCAAGAAGGACAGCTATCCACTTCCCAGAATTGACGACACGTTGACGACACTAGCAGGTTCTCATTGGTTCTCAACACTCGATCTAAAGAGCGGATACTGGCAAGTAGGCATTGACGAACAGGATAAGGAAAAGACTGCCTTCTCTACCGGAAGTGGTTTATATCAGTTTAAAGTTATGCCCTTCGGACTATGCAATGCCCCCGCTACTTTTGAGCGTCTTATGGAAGTTGTTCTACGAGGCCTCACTTGGAAGACATGCCTGGTCTATCTTGATGATATAATGGTAATGGGAAAAACTTTCGAAGAGCACCTACAAAACCTGCATGAAGTTTTTACTAGGATCAAGAATGCTCAGCTCTTACTGAATCCAAAGAAATGTTTTCTCTTCCAACAAAAAGTTGAATTTCTCGGACACGTCGTGTCATCAGAGGGAATTCAAACTGATCAACGAAAGATAACAGCAATCAAAGACTGGCCTCGTCCTCGCGACAAACACGAACTGCGGAGTTTCCTAGGTTTATGTACTTATTATAGAAGATTTGTCGAAGGATTTGCAAATATAGCTGCACCTTTACATAAGCTCACTGAAGAACGAGCAAATTATAACTGGGATCATAACTGTGATTCTGCGTTCAGGAAATTAAAAGCGGCTCTATGTTCTAGTCCAATATTGGGATATCCGGAACAAAAGGGTAAATTTGTATTGGACACAGACGCCAGCAACACCGGCATCGGAGCAGTTTTATCTCAAGTACAAGCAGGAGAAGAACGGGTTATCGAATACTACAGTCGAACACTTTCAAAACCTGAACGTAACTACTGTGCAACCCGAAAAGAGCTTTTGGCAATAGTACGATCTGTTGAGCATTTCCATCAATATCTATATGGGCAAGAATTTCTGATAAGGACTGATCATGCAGCACTTAAATGGCTTTTGGATATGAAACAGCCTGAAGGACAGGTAGCCAGGTGGCTTGAAAAGTTACAACAATATAACTTTAAGGTTAAGCACAGAGCAGGGAGATTGCATAATAATGCAGATGCTTTATCCAGAAGACCATGCGCGGATAATTGTAAGCATTGCCAAAGAGTAGATCAACGAGAAGGAATTACTCCTGTTAGGCTAACGAAATTTGAGGTTGAGTGGACCACCGAGCAACTTAAAAAGGATCAGCTTGAAGATAGTGAAATAGCACTATTGCTAAGAGCCAAAGAAGAACATCAACCAAGACCAAGCTGGAGCGAGATATCAACTAAAGGACTTGCTTTTAAAACTCTGTGGGCTCAGTGGGACTCCCTGGTGGTGGAAAATGGACTTCTTAAACGAGCCTGGGAAAGCGCCGATGGAAAAGTAATGAAGACACAGTTAGTGGTACCAAGGAGGAAGATATCGGAAGTTCTGGAAGAAGTTCATAATGGAAAGTCTGGTGCTCATCTCGGAGTGAACAAAACGATTGACAAGATTCGCGACAGATTTTACTGGGTCAACTACTGCCAAGATGTGAAATCGTGGTGTCGGCAGTGCTCAACTTGTGCCGCAAGCCAAGGACCCAAAACAAGATCTAGGGGCAAAATGAAACAGTATAATGTGGGCCTACCGTTTGAACGTATCGCCATTGACGTAGCTGGCCCTTTTCCAGAAACAAATAATGGTAACAAGTACATTTTAGTGGCAATTGACTACTTCAGTAAATGGCCTGAAGTCTTTGCAATCCCCAATCAAGAAGCTGTTACCATAGCAGAGGTCCTTGTGAATAACCTATTCAGCAGATTTGGTGTTCCGTTAGAGCTGCACTCAGATCAAGGACGCAACTTCGAATCCAAGGTTTTCCAGAAAGTCTGTGATTTACTCAACATCCATAAAACACGGACTACCGCCCTACATCCACAATCAGACGGCATGGTTGAAAGGTTTAACAAGACCATTGAAGAACATTTGTCAAAGGTCGTAGATGAACATCAGAAGGATTGGGACCAACACATACCACTATTTTTAATGGCCTATCGATCAGCAGTCCATGACACGACAGGACTAACACCAGCCATGGTTTTATTTGGAAGAGAACTCCGCTTACCCTGCGACCTATTATTCGGAACGCCAGACAACCAGGATATGGAAATTCAAGACTACGCGGACTCCCTTAAGGAAAAGTTACTATACATCCATGAATTAGTCAGAGAAAACACGGAGAAAGCCAGTGACCGAATGAACACACGATATGATCTCAAAGCTAATTCTATGGGATTTCAGATGAACGATAAAGTCTGGTTATATAATCCGCAAAGGAAGAAAGGAAGATCTCCCAAGATAACGCCAGTATGGGAAGGACCCTATACAGTCATCAAAAGAATTAATGACGTTGTGTATAGAATTCAGCGTAGTCCTAGAAGCAAACTGAAAGTTGTTCACCTCGACAGACTGAAAGCATACCACGGACATGCAGTATCTGATCGGGACGATCAGGTTTAAGAGGGAGGCAATGTCACGACTAACAACCATCCGAACGTTTTTGTGCTACCCTATAAAACTAGCCGTCCCGCCGTGCCCCTCGCTTCTCTGTCTGTATGAATCATCGACCGGCCCGCCGCGATGTTACGGGATAGCTGGAATTATCTCGATGGCCTCGTCGAGATCATATAGAGTGGCCTTGGAATACTTCCCGAATATTCGTGATAGATTGGAGATTATATATAAGCAGACCTAAGGCGAATGTTAGTTAGTCGGTTAGTCAGTTCAGTTAATATTTGAGTGTTGAATAGATATTAGTTGTAAAGTTAGAAGAGTAGTTTAGAGTGTTAAATTGTATACAGTGGTAGTGAATAAAAAGAGTATTAGTTTTAAAATAGCAAAGTTGTAATTCTGTTAAGAACCCACGGGAAAAACGTAACAATACCTATTAACATTTATATTATAGTCGAATATTTGTCTTTTCGAGAAACTATCCGTTCGAATAATTACCCATTTGAAGAATTGTCCATTCGAAAAACTGTCCTTCTAAGAACTGTCTTCCACGCTTCACCACACCGACTAAAAACGTTGCACACACAGCAGCCTCCCAAAACCGGGCGCATTTAAGGACGACGTTTTATAACGGCCTCTTTATTACGGTACCGCTCTTCTAGGAAACCGTAGCTTTACAGAAAAGAGCGGTCCTGCAACGGTACGGACCATGATACAATAAACGTAAGGTATGATATCGCGCAGGCAACGATTCGTCTGTGACGTCGTTGCGAGCTTTCTTTGGCGCTGCGCGCCGGCCGGCATTTACAACATGAACGAACGTGTGCTTTGCATTTGAGATTCGTATGTTTTAGAATTAAATTTTGTTGGCGTTACTGTTCCTTAGACGATGTTTGTTGGTATTTTTAATTAAAAAACGTTTGATTATGAGGTGTGCTGTGGACGGATGTAAGGTGGATAACCAAGGCAAAAACTTTGATAGGAATATAAGGTGTTTCACTTTTCCCAAAGACAAAATATGTGTAGTAAATGGGTTCACCTGTGTTTTCGTAAGGATAAATTTATAAAACTTCTTCACGTATTTGCTCAAAACATTTTGAGGAAAATGACTATGTACAGGGTGGCCCGTTTAAGAGGGGCCTATACCTTATCTCGAAGACTACAATGGTTGCAAAAAAAATTAAAAACAACAGTTGTTCCTAGTAAAACGATCTTTGCTTTTTTGTATTTTTTTAATCTTTACTTTTTTATATACAGGGTGGTCAAAGAAAGTTACACTTTTTTAAATGAAACAACCTATATTTTATTACATTTTTGGATTCTACTTAAAATTCTAATCATATTAAATTTGATGTATGATGTTATACCTCTAGAGTTAGTAGTTTCACAGCTATAAACAGTTGAAAATCGGTACTGTGGCTTTTTTTCACATTGGTAGCAGGAAGACCATTAAAGATGGAGTAAAATTAATTCCACATTCCTATCTTACAGCTACCTGAAGGTGCTAACTGATGGTACCTACAGAGGTACCAGATTTGGTACCCATGGTACCACTTGCCAATGGTACCTACCGTGGTACCAGATTTGGTACCCATGGTACCACCTGCCAGTGGTACCTACCGATGTACCAGATTTTGTACCCATGGTACCACCTGCTAATTAGTACCGTCAGATAGCTCTTGAAAAGTTAAGACAGGAATGTGAAATTAATTTTACTCCATCTCTAATGGTCTTGCTACCATCAGGATTTGATAAATTTAACAATTTCTAAAAAAAGAAAGATGACTAAAATTATTATTTAAGAAAAAATATTATTATCGATTTCCTTTTTTTTTGCTGTCGATTGGCCAATACTCAATAAACGTTTTTTAGATAAAAGTAAAAGTTTATTATGTTTCTCAAAAGATGCTGTTTTTAATACAACTATTTTGATCCATTCATCATAAAAGTTATGTTGAATATATTTTTTTTTATTAGTATTTTTATAGTATTAATATGTAATAATTAGTTTTTAATTTCACCCAGGACACAAATTTTCTTAAAAAATAGAGAAAATAGGTAAAACATAATGATTATGTGCCTATAAACGTATGCATTCCAATAGAAGCGAATCACGCAATGACGTCAATGCGCGGAGCGAACGAATTTGAGACGGTTAGGTATCATACCTTCCGTTTATTGTATCATGGGTACGGACAGCTAGGGATACCCGCGGCTAGATAATATAACTACGGAACTGGATGGAATGAAGATGATAACGGTAAAAAATTATAAGAGATAGTAAAGCTGAGACTAGCGATAAGAGAGAGAGAGAGAGGGATAGAGAGAGGGATAGAGAGAGAGATAGAGAGAGAGATAGAGATAGAGAGAGATAGATAGAGAGAGAGATAGAGAGAGAGAGATAGATAGAGAGAGAGAGAGATTGGGATTGGCAGTAAATGGGTCCAGCACCAGCCTTGAAAAGTGATACTGGCAGCAACCGTGTCCAATACCAGCCCCTAAAATAAAGAGAATGAGTAGAGGGGTAGAGGCGAGAGAGAGAAAGAGGAAAATACCTACATTCATATCTATATAGTACCAACGAAGACGGATAAAACAAGCGGCGGTGATGGCGATTACTTTATGGCTGCGGGCTACAGGAAGCGGCGTTGGCCCGGTCTGCAGGAAGCGGCGTTGGCCCGGTCTACGCCGGGCGTCCGTAGCTGTAGTGGTGGTAGTCACGGTTGAGCAGTCTGTTCGGCTGGCGGTTAATGGTGGTCGTCATGGCGGTGGCAATCTGCAGGAAGCGACGATGGTCTGGTTTCAGCTGGGCTGCTTACATTGGCGGTTTTGGCAGCGGTCCCTAGAGGTCTGGTCTGGTCGGCTGGTCGGCTTGGCTGCCTCTTCTGCTTCGAGAACCCGGGTGGCTTCTGCCGGTAGTGCCGGTTTAGCTCGATGCGGCCCGGTTTTGTTAACGCGGCGCTTGAGGATCGCGTCACGGCCGGCCGTTAGGTGGGAACCTCGCGTGCTCGTCTCACGGCAAGTGGCGCGGCGCGGCGTTCTACCGGTACCGCCCGAGAACTACGGAAAAATGTAAAAACTGTTTTCCCGGCTCTTCACGACGGAATATTTTATAGAACTGGCTTACGAACGACTAGATTGTATTTAACGAAAAAAAATGACATTGATAGCCCGTGTAATAAGAAAGTTAAAACCGAGAGTGCATACCATGCCCTAAAAATTTAGTAACTTTGTTACAGCAGGGTGCACCAATCCTTCGGTATAATTGAGATTAGAATGCATGAGATACTAACTAAATCATAGTGTCTCCACCTGATATTGGCTCGACCCCTCTTTACATTTTTATTAACCTTTCGTCGCTTGCGGATCATTTTTATGCAACAATAGTGGCGGCGGATTCTGAGCGCATAGCATTTTACCCATGACAACGATAATTAATATAGTTATGTGCATTTTTTTTTGTATATAAAGTCATTTTAATTGATTATGATGTTTATAATATAAAAACCTACTAAAGGGTTTTTCAATTGGGACGGGTCGAAGTAGGCAGCCTGTGGCGGCCATGTTGTTTTGGCGGTGTTTGTTTAAATTGTTGTTTATTATTCCGTCACTGATGCCAAATCATCATGACAAGTTACACGATTGAGCAGCACGTCTAAATGACAAAACTCAAAATGAGTGTTCGTTAGTGCAAACGTTGCGCTCGTTGCGCCCATTTTACGGCCCTTCAAAGTCGACTCTCCAACGTTTGGTGACCAAATTCGAGATGACCAGTTCAGTAAATAATCAGCTGCCAGCTGCGTCAAACAAATGCCAGATCGGCTGAGAACGCCGCTGTCCGAAAATGTGCAGGAGAACCCAATGCAGTCAATTCCTCGCCGTGCACAAGCACTCGGCCTTTCGCAGACTTCAACTTGGCGAATTTTGCGTCGGGACTTGAGCCTGTGCCCGTACAAGATCCAATTGACCCAGGAGCTCAAAGTTAATGACCATAGACAACGCCGCTTGTACGATGCCTGGGCTTCGGAGCGTTTGGAAAGGACCCCAATTTTGGCCGTAAAATCATCTTTAGCGATGAGGCGCATTTTTGGATGAATGGCTATCTAAACAAGCAAAATTGCCATACATGGGACGACGCCAGCCGACACGAGGTTAACCAGGTGTCAACGCATCCGCAAAAACTTACCGGTTTGTGTGGATTTTGGAGCGGCCGCGTCATCGTACTTTTTTGAAAACCACGTTGGTGAGGCCATCACCGTCAGCGGCGACCGCTACAGAATGATAATAACCGATTTCCTTTGGCCCAGATTGAACAATATGGACGTGAACAACATGTGGTTCCAGCAGGACGGCGCTACGTGCCACACTGCGGACGCCACGATGAACATTCTGCGTGAACAATTTGAGGGTAAGATTATCTCTCTCAGAGGTGACGTGAATTGGCCACCAAGATAGTGCGATTTGACCCAGTTAGACTATTTCGTGTGGGGTTTTCTGAAGTCGCAGGTCTATGCCAATAAGCCGCAATCGACCGATACCCTTAAAGTCAACATAACCCAGGCCATCGCTCAAATTCAGCCGGATCTATGCAGCAGAGTCATTGAAAATTGGACCACTCGGATCCGTGTCGCCATGAGAAGCCGCGGCGGACATTTAAACGATGTCATATTCCATACATAATGGCATACATAGGTCTTTTAAATAAAAATAGAATTTCGTTAATGTCACACAGCTTGTTTTATTCCATTTCAATATCTACCCCCCCTTATTGAAAAACCATTTACAAGAATAACATGAAAAACGCAAGTATTAATGGTTATTAATAATATAACAAAAAGTAAACTGAATGATTATTATTTAGTATACCAAGCAATACATATATGAATGTGTTTATTTTACAGAATATTATCTGAATAACATTCTGTGCATAGACATGTTAAATGTTCAAGGCACATAAATTTAGC
>MU193636.1:1725-22709 GCA_016904865.1 Pissodes strobi
ATATCGTCAGTTTGGAACAAGAGAGTCACATCTGAAAATTTTCACTTTTAGAGATTTATACCTATATCAACTCAAAATTTTCTATATTTTAATGTGTAAGATCGTTACAAGTCAACTTTGTTTAGTTTCCGCTAGAGCGCGCTACGGCAAAACGTCACATTTTAAACTAACGCACCACGCTATCGGCAAAACCGTTACAAGTCAGTCGTGTTGTGTCATCTGTAGAGGTTAGTGCGAATAGTTTCGAAAAGAACGTCACAAGTTGAAATAATTCAATAATACTGACTTTTTCTTGCTTGTGTTTGTGTGCAACACCGTCACAACTATAAGTAAATCAGTTTCTCTTAAAAGGTAGGTAGCATTTTTATTCTATTTTATAAAATAAACTGTTATATTTTGAGATATGACTATCTTCAACAAAAATTTTTGGACTTAAGTTTAATATAATTCTGCACAAAAAGGATACATTTTTACATAAGACCCTCTTGGAGCAATAGATACAAATTCTTCTGTTTATATTTTGGAATATGACTGTCTTTAACAAAAGTATTTAGTATTGGTTCTCTTATAATCCTAAACAAGATAATCACATTTTTACACAAAACTCTCTTGTACAAATAATGTGCTAAAATAGTTTTATTTTTTTGACGTGTTGTCTTTTTCACATAAAATTAGCGGTACGTTTTTGTCATACGTATTTTATAGGTTCGGTCATTTTCAGATATCAAATTCTTAAGCAAATATGAGCAAAAGAACTCGATATATATTAGAGCTGGCGAAAGAAAAGGATACGCCAACAGTCATTGCAGTTGTTGAAGAAACTGACATGTATCTCTCAAGAATTTCGAATTCACCTAGGGTAAATAAGGAATGTAAGTACATTAAATTCGTAATTATTTATGCAATTCATAGTTAATAAAATAACATAATTATAATTTTTAGTAAACCTGAATCAAATCGGAGAATTGGAAAATGGAAGTACGATTGATGCACCTCATAATGAAGCAAACACAATCATTATTGAAAACGATGTTATGCACGAGGATGTTTTTTCTGGTCAAAATGGAGGTAGTAAGTTATACTTGAAATAAAATTATTTACCTATACTGCATGAATTAATTTTTTAGCTGCTGATAGTGGAACAAGTACTACTTTTGAAGTTGTCGAAGAAGAAAACGTCCTAAATAATTTGAGTAACGATTCTTCCCAACAACGTAAGTTGCGTCCTTCCTGTTGAAGTTCTATCTTATCCTTATTGTTCCAGAACCCTTCAATAATATCAGCTGCCGTCTTGATCAGAATATTGCAGCAAGCAGAAATTCTTCGTCCTCTTCTTCCTCCAGTTCCTCAAGTAGCTCCATTGATCACACAAGTGACCCAAATTATTCGACTTCCGAAAGTAATGATTCTGAAAATGAACCAGCTCCTCAAGACCATAAGAAACGTTCAGTAAAAAACCCATGCACCTCAGTACAAAAAAATGTTAGGAAACGTAAGAGAGCAGTAAGCCAGTGGCACAGAAGTGTAAGCAAAAAATTGAGAAATAGTGGATTAGCTTACACTTCTATAAAAGTCGTCAAGAAAGCCGACGGGACCAAGGAAAAGCTACTTGTTAACCGAGAACCTAAAAAAATGTTACCTGCCTGTAATGACCAAAAGTGCCGTTTAAAATGCCCTACAAAAATTTCCGAGGTACAAAGACAGACGATCTTTGACGAGTATTGGGGTATGGCAGATCTTCACAGACAACGCATGTATATAGCATCATGTTTAACCACTATAAAACCACGGTATAGATATGTGAATGCTACTACAAAGTATCGAGGTCTTAACAATGCATATTATTTTAAATTGGAAAATGAAAATATTCGAATTTGCAAACATTTTTTTATGGCAACTCTCGGTATCAATTCAAGAATCATTCGAACCGTCATAGAAAAGCAAAACGATAAAGTGACAGGTGTACTGCAAGCAGAAAATCGTGGTAAACATGGAAATCATCTGAAAATTTCGGAGGAAATGAAGGAAGGTGTTAGAGAGCACATTCAGGGAATTCCTCGAAAAGAAAGCCACTATTGTAGAAGTGTATCAAATAAGGAATACGTTGAAGGTGGAAAAACCATTGCAGACCTTCATAGGGACTATGTGGACTCGTGTAAAGCTCTAGATAAACCATACGTGAACTATTTAATGTACTTTAATATATTCAAAGGAGAATTTAACATTTCTTTCCATGTACCCAAAAAGGACCAATGTGATTTCTGCAATGGTTTTTACAACTCAAGTGAAGAAGGAAAAATAAACCTGCAAAATCAATTCGACTTACATATGGAAGAGAAAGAACTCTCCAGAGAAGAAAAAGAAACCGATAAAAACTCCGATGATAAAATAGTAGCTGTATTCGATTTACAAGCTGCTCTCCCTTGTCCGCAAGGAGAATCTTCTTCATTTTACTATGTGTCAAAGTTAAATATGTATAATTTAACAATCTACGAACTAAAGACTGGGAACACTTATTGTTTCACATGGGATGAAAGCCACGCCAATAGAGGAGCCAATGAAATTGGATCGTGCTTGTGGAATTATCTTATTGATCTAGATAAAAAATCACCTGAGAAGAAGTTGGATGTTATATTTTATAGCGACAATCGTGCAGGTCAAAATAAAAATCGTTTTATTTTTGCCTTGTACATATACGCCATTAATAATTTAACAAACATAAATTCGATAACACACAAATTTTTAGTTACCGGACATACTCAAAATGAGGGTGATCACGTACACTCAGTTATTGAAAGCTCTATAAAAAGATTCAAAAAGTCCTCACCTATTTATGTGCCAGATCAGTATGTGACCTTAATAAGACAAGCGAAAAAACGTGGAAAGCCCTACCAAGTTCGCGAAATGTCCTACCAAGATTTTTATGATCTAAAATTAATGGCTCAGGAGATTGGCGTGAATGATAATATCTTTAAAAAAGAAGAAAATCACGGCGGCGATGTCCAGTTGTCCAATTTATGTGCCGTCAAATTTACGAAAGATAGTTTGGACGAACTCTTTTATAAAACATCCTTCAAGGAGAATCATTTTCGTTCTGTATCAATTTTTAAAAACAGAAGACAAGGATTGACGATTAAAAAAAAAACAATCTTGAAACCTGCTTATAAAAAGAAAGTTGGGATAACAGCAAAGAAAAAGGAGAGCCTATTATCACTCTTTGCTAAGAAAAAAAATGGGACTTGTGTAATGCCGCTGTATTATAAAGATTTTTATGAAAATCTTTAAATTTTATAATGCTATTGGGATATCATGTAGCATTTGAGAATCCTTGTTTTATTATTAGCTACTTATTAGTTAATATTATGTAGTTTCGTTTAATCGTTTTTATAAATAATATTCATTGCTAAAGAATATTGTGATATCTATTTTTCCTATGTCGTTATGGTTTAATAAAAAAAAATTAATAAATAGCTTTAGGACTGTGTTTTATAACTCAAATTTGTTTCAGATTACTGTTTAAAAATATTGGGAAGACCGTCACATCTCTGAATATTTTTATAAAATTGTTAATATTAAAAACAGAAAGAAGATTTAATCAGGTAAATTTTATTAGAAGTACTAAACACTCTCCACACAACCTATTACGAAGTCCCTAACCTTGTAGACTCTTTTTTTTCTCCAATACACTCACTCTTATTATCTACAAAACTTTAACGAGCTCTCCTGAAAATTTCAATTTTTTAAGATATGACTCTTTTGTTCCAAACTGACGATATATATATATATATATTTATATATGGTATCAAATGGCATCCGCCTATGCTAAATATTAGGTTCAATTGGCTTCCGCAAGTCAAATGACATCCGGTATATGGATGCCAACTGACCACCGCCCATGACTTGCTCAAAATGTCCATAGATGTCGTGTTTCTTTAATAAAACTAAATTTAGGGTGGAAGTCAAGTTACCCCCCTATATTTTTATTTGAATAATTTAGTTCAGCTCGTTGCTATGATGTGGCGTTGTCGTCGACCGAATAATATACATTTTTAAATAATTTTGTATCAGTATGCGGCCTTAGATGGCATCCACTTCTGTATCATCACCTGACAACAGTGTTGGATTCCAAGAAACCCTAGGAAGTAATTTTAATCGGAGAATACGAAGTTTCATATATGTTTGTTACATATATGCGAATTTTAGTCGTTTGTTTATTCGTTGGAGTTTAAGTAACCTTTCAGGTGTGTTAAAAAGTGATATTTGAAATGTATTCATATCGTGCACGAACGCATCGTTTAGTTAAGGAAGCACAAAAATCTGGTAAGAAACTTGTATACATTTTTTCAACGCATTAAAAATTGGGCGCCAAAGATGTGGGAATGGCGACTTAAAAAAGGGGCTAAAAACAGTTTTCCCTGAAAAATGTGCTTCACCCAAGAATTTTATATTTTACAGATACACTTTAGGGCCCCACATTTCTCTTAAAATTTCAACAGTTTAAAAATTCCGTGGTATAACTTCGTCATCGGCACCATTAGTGTAAACATACAAAAAATTGGGTGCGTGCCACTTCGGGATTTTTTTTTTCGGCATTTTGATATAGTAGTTGATAAGGTACTATTATGATCTCCAAACGCTTTTAGCAGTTTTGTAAATAGGTGCATTTGGGCAGCTGGTACACTAGTATACAAAAAATATATTGAATTCTTGGTAGCTAAAAAAAGGTTTCCATATTCTGAAAACTTGTTTTTTTATAATTTTGTTATGACTTACTGGCTTTTTTTTGTCAGAAAACGCCAAACTTTTTATCAAGGATAGAAAAATAAACTGTGCGTCAGAATTATAGGGACACTAACTTTTTGGGTTAAATTCAACGTCAGGTAACTTTTTTTTTAATTATTTTTTTAATGTGGTTTTTAGCACTTGATAGGCTGATTTATCTAGATTCTGCAACTAATATTTTTTTTAATTAGTTTATTGTTTTTTATATTATATGGGGTGTTAAACTAGGTAAGGAAAAATTGCTTAAAATTTTTATAGGTGGAAATTTGGGACAATTTTTTTTGTACTGTGGCATAGTGCATAAGTAAGACCGTATCAATTTCTCCAGAAGTTTTTTACAGATTTTTTTTAAAGGTCCCTTAGCACTAGGTACAATACTACACACTGGTCTACAACACACTACAATCTGGGTCTTGAAATGTTTAAAGTGCTGTAGTCTAAAAACGTATTGACGGATATAAACAGGCTTTTAATTTTTGAAAAGCCTAATAACAAGTGTTTTTTCTGGTTAGTCATTTTTTTCATTAATTTCTATTTTAGCAGTATACAGAGGTAAACACAAAAATGAGCGTTTAATTTCTTAAAATTTGAAAAACTTTCTATTTAAGGGTGTGTAAAATGGGCGCTATTGTTTTGTGTGAAATATTGGTGGGTGAATTTTAGGTTTATATCTCGGAACCTTTTTTTTTTCTTTTGTGCGTAAGTGTTTGTTAAGTGGCAGCATAATGTTCTAACACTATAGCATGTATGTGAGTTAGTAAAATTTAAAAGAATTTAGTTTATTTTCATTGCTTAATGGATAATAAAATATAATACTACAATCATAGGTCCTGCAAATATTTATTTTTAACAGGGGTAAATAAAAATTAATATAATAATTTTTTTAAAATGCGATATGGTTTTAAATCATGTGCACCGTTATTTAAAAATCTAAATAAAACCTCGTAAGGTTATATACTCGAACTATTGTGAGTATCGTAAAAGTGTAACAAGTGAATAGCGCCCTATACACGTTTGTTCAAAAGAAACACACAAAATTCATTAAATATAGAGAGCTGAGTTTTCCTTTAAAATATCGAAGGGTTTGTTTTTAATTGCGCATGTATTGGCTTAAGAAGTATTATACAGGGTCACTCATTAAAATGTTATGAGATCATTGACACTTTTTTAAATGGAATGCCCTGTATAACTTGCAATAATATTCTGATTCTGTTTAAAAATATGTGCAATTTGATGTATCATATGCAAACGTACAACTGCTTTTAAGATAGAAACAATTGAAAATTGCCATTTTGGCAACTTTAGAAGGCTATAAGTTGAAAACGATTTAAGATAGAAGAGTAAGACTTTTACATCCCTATGTTAATTATTTAAAAAGGATATTTTAATGTATATTTGGATACCGTCCACTGTCACTTTTTTTAAAACGTTTGTCGTTGGATAGTATTTTAAAAGCTAAGATAGGGAAGTGAAATCCCTCGTGAAATCCTTACTTTTCTATCTTGAATAGTTTTCATTTTATAGCCTTCTAAATATGGCAAAATGGCATTTTTCAATTATTGATAACCTAAAAACAGTTGAATTTAAGTTTACATGTGATATATCAAATTTGCAAATTACACAGCGCATTCCATTTAAAAAAATATGGGTGATCTCATAACATTTTAATGAGTGACCGACCCTGTATAATTCTTTTTAAAGTCAGAATATGCGCAATTAAAAAACAAAATATCCTAGGTTTTAAAAGAAAAATCAACCCTGTATATTTTATGAATTTTGTGTGTTTCTTTTGAACAACCCTGTAGAAAGCGTTATTAATTTGTTACACTTTTAGGATACTCACAAGAGTTTGAGTATATAACCTTATGGGGTTTTATTTATGTTTTTAAATAATGAAGCACAAGATTTAAAACTTTATCGCATTTAAAAAAAATACTATACGTTGATTTTTTGTTTACCCCTGTTAAAAATAAATATTTGAAGAACCTATGATTGTAGTATTATTTATTATCCATTAAGCAATGAAAATAAAATAAACTCTTAAATATTACTAACTCACTTACATCCTATAGCGTTTAAATATTATGCTGCCAAAAGTACAGTTAAAAAATACTTACGCACAAGAGAAAAAAAAAGGGTCTCGAGATATCAACCTAAAATGTAAATTCACCCAACGATATTTCACACAAAACAATAGCGCCCTTTTACACACCCTTAGATAGAAAATTTGTCAAATTTCAAGAAATTAAACGCTTACTTTTTTGTTTACCTCTGTATGCTGCTAAAATCTAAAATATCAATTAATGAAAAAAATGCTCAACGACAAAAAACACTTGTTATTAGGCTCTTCATAAATTAAAAGCTTGCTTAAATCTGTCAAGAGGTTTTTAGACTACAGTTCTTTAAACAATTCAAGACCCAGATTTTGCCATAATGTTTGTTTAGTATTGTATCTAGTGCTAAGGAACCTGTAAAAAAATCTGACGAAAACGTCTGGAGATATTGTAATGGTCTTACTTAGGCACTATGTCAGAGTACAAAAAAAAATTGTGTGTGCTTAAGACGACACGATACAAGTGAAAACTTCAACACGCGGGATCATCGTTTGTCAGAATTTCGATCCGAGCCTTCGTTGCAGAGATACGGACGAAAAACGGTTTTTCCCCCAAAATCCCCCCTTAAATTAGAGCCCCGGTCCGCCCCGTATGGTCTAAGGTGGCCCCACATGGGGCGCACCTACCATAAAAATTTCGACCCCGTATCTCCTAGTGTTGCCGTCGAGACGAGACGAGACGAGAATAGGCCTTCTCTCGTCTCGCCGAGAGAACGCTTTCTCTCGCTCGAGAGAACCCTTCTCTCGTCTCGTCTCGACCCTCTCGTAAATACTAAATATTCAATTTAAAAAAGCACAAAACATAACAAAATATACAGGGTTAAAGGGGGTTGATCCCTGGGTTATTTTATGAATTAAAAGTATATATTAACATAGGTCCGTTCTTTATCCACAGGGTGTTAATTTTAAAAACCCTTTTTGTTTAATATTTTATGCCTTTCTTGGCATATTACCTTGAAAATTGGCATACGGGGGTTTCTTGGTATGAAAAATCATATTATTGACACATTCTTACTCTGGCCGATAGAGCTTTAAAAAGAAGAGAAAATGTATTTAAAATTATTTAAATAATAGATTTTTTTAATTGCTTTCCTTTTAATTTTATTTTTATACTTTAAATTTTACAATATAAAAAATTTAAAGATTTATTTAAGCTGTAGCTTTCTAGGTGTTCATTGTGTGCAATTTATAGTAACCGTATTTTTTTAAATGCTGTAAAAACATTCTTTTAATTCAATGCAACGTATTTTTAAGCAATCTGCAACACCCTGTATAGAAAAATATGTATTGTGCACAAACTACTTCTCAAACGCTATAGCTTTCCAGTCAAAATTTTGTTCTACACAGTGGAACAAAAAAGTTGAAGGGGGTGGACATTATAAAAAATCACCCTGTACAACCAACACTAGGTTTTGTTAATTTTTTTTTATTTTGGTTGTTTTTTAACATAATCCTTTTTGTGCCTTTAAAATGAAAATAAATGTTTAAGATTGGCGTTTTATTAATTTTTTTTTATAGGAAGAGAAAAGACAAAGGTAAGTAGGTGTGCGGGACATTTTCAATAACACATATTTATGGAAATGTAACTCCCTCGATTTATATTGCGACCTGTATGATAAATAGGATTCTTCTGGTTCTTAGAAAAAATAATTTAAATTTGAACCCTTTTTGAAAATATATTAGAATTTAAATTTAATTACAATTTTTATATTACAGCAAATTGGCAAGATCTCTATTGTTGTTCTTATTTCTAAAAACCGCCTACTTTACACCGCACGGTTGTTAGGGCAAGCGCATTAATGAATTGAATATTGTTTTTATTAGCGCTATCATAAATTAGAATTTATACAGGTTACAATAATATGTAAATAAACAGGATATTAAAAAGGTAAAAGAAAAGTTGTTGGAAATGTTTCAAAAATTAAGATTCTGGAAAAAGGGAATATTACTACATAAACGATTTTTTTACTGATGAAATTGAAAATAAAATCTTTAATTTTTTTAATGCGAAGGCGATACTTTATTTTTAAGGTCTTATCGAGTAAGTAAGATTCCAGAATATTTTGTTCTTATTCTTATTATTATCTCAAACAAAATGGCAACGTTTTAAACATTTACATTGTTGAGATTCTACAGAATCAAAATGGTTTAAAATTAAAAAAAAAACAACTTGCACATTCCCCATCTTATTTTATCCTATCCTATAAGATCTTGCCCTATTATATCTTAGATCCTACACTTTTAAGAGCAATCGCATAATATTTACAAACCCTTTTTTTATTTCCCATGTTAAACCCTTCTAGAGCACGTCAAAAGTGCAAAAATTGAATAAAAAAAATAATGGCGACATTTTGTTTTGGAGGGTTATATGAATCTAATATTTTGGCATCATAAGGTATTCGATAACACCTTCCAAATGAGGTATCACAATATCCCATTTGTATTTTTTTTTCAATGACCCCCACCCTTTTTCACCCTTAAAAAACCCTAAGGGCCGGTTTCTCAATAACGAGTTAGGTTTAACCCGCGGGTTTTCTATAGAAAAATCGAGGGTAACTCGCGAGTTAAGAGTTAACTCGACATTGGGAAACCGACCATAAGTGTAGAAAATGTGTATGCTAACTCCGAATTTAATACAATAGGTATCACCAAATTACTTATGTATGAAAAAATCATAAAGATGTTTTGTTTTTTTATATTATTATGCCAATTTTTTGCTCGAGAGATCGAGAGAAAACGAGAAATTCTCGACGAGAGAGCAACTTTCTCTCGTCTCGTCTCGAGGTTTCATTCGAGAGAAAATACCACTCTGGTCTCGTCGAGACGAGAGACGAGAATCTCTCGTCTCGACGGCATCACTAGTATCTCCCTATACGGGACATGCCAGCGTTACGTTACATATCCGAGCGTGACGCGTAACACGTGACGCCTCGGTCTCATTCAACCCCCACAAAAAAAAATGCAAAACCCGCCTAAAGAAGTTTTCACTTCAAGAAACTAATTAAAATTTTTGAAGTGAAATCTTTTTTATTTTACGTTTTTGAAGTGAAAACTTCTTTAGGCGCATTTTGCGTTTTTTTTTTGTGGGGGTTGAATAAGACCGAGCCGTCGCGCGTCACGCTCGGATATGTAACGTAACGCTCCTTCTTCTGGCATGTTCCCGTATAGGTAGAGGGCCGAACTTTTCAGGGGATGTAGCCAGGGTAAAAAGAAGATCCTGGACGAAAACGGGACCCCGTACCACCACCCGTTTGGCCAGGGGAGGGAGAGAAGGAAAAACTTAAATAATTAATTTCAGGAGAACGGGAAGAGGTACGGGGTCGAAATTTTTATGGGGGGCCACCTTAGGCTATACGGGGGGGACCGGGGCTCTAATTTAAGGGGGGATTTTGGCTGAATCTCTGCAACGAAGGCTCGGATCGAAATTCTGACAAAACGATGACCACACTTGTTGAAGTTTTCACTTCTATCGTGTGGTCTTAAGCACGCGCAATTTTTTTTTGTGGGGTGTGAATGAGATCGAGCCGTCACGATCGGATATGTAACGTCACGCGTCAAGCTCTTTCTACTGGCATGTTCCCGTATAGGTAGAGGGCCGAAATTTTAAGGGGATGTAGTCGGGGTAAAAAGAATATCCTGGACCAAAACGAAACTCCGTACCCCCTCCGTTTGGCCAGGGGAGGGGGAGAAGGAAAAATTTAAACCATTAATTTCATGAGAACGGAAAGAGGTACGGGGTCGAAATTTTTATGGTATATGCGCCCCATGGGGGCCCACCTTAGACCATACCGTGCGGACCGGAACTCTAATTTAAAGGGGGATATTGGGGAAAAAACCGTTCCCGTATAGGAAATTTTCGGGGGATGTAGCCGGGGTAAAAAGAAGATCTTGACCCTCCCCCCCGTTTGGCAGGTGCGTGGGAATAAGGAAAGCCTTAAATAATTAACTTCGGAAGAACGGGAAGAGGTACGGGTCGAAATTTTTATGGTAGGTGCGCCCATGGGGGGGCACCTTAGATCATACGGTGGGGACCGGGGCTCTAATTTAAGGGGTGATTTTGGGGGGAAAACCGTTTTTCGCCCGTATTTCTGCAACGAAGGCTCAGATCGAAATTCTGACAAACGATGACCCCGCTTGTTGAAGTTTTCACTTCTATCGTGTGGTCCTAAGCACACACATTTTTTTTTATTAGTTGCAGAATCTAGATAAAACAACCCAACAAGTAGTGCTGAAAACCAAATTAAAAAAAAATTAAAAAGTTATCCCATGTTGAATTTGACCCAAAAAATTAGGTGTCCCTACGCACATTATATGACTAAGAAATATTAAAGTTGATTAACTTAAAAACCCATTGCAGCTAATTTAATGGCCTTTCATATGAATTAAATTGTATATACTTATACAGGGTGCTACAAATTCGAGTGCATGCATGGTGATCTCGGGAACCGTCAGAGATACGAGGTCAGTTAAATTAAGGCAAAGTTACGCAATATGATGTCCAACAAGATGCCGTTGTGAAATTAGAAAAATTCTGAAAACTTTCGGAGGTATCCGGAAAAAAACGAAATTTTCCAAAATCGTTTTTTTTTGCTGACGTTATTTGAAAACATATTTTAAAATAAATTACACCTTTTCATTGCCACTTGTTCTCCTCTACAAGAGGGCATTGTTAAATTTAAAATCCTGCGTTTCGTCTTATATCAACCATCATCAACTTCATTTTTTTAAATACGGTCCTGGATTTTTTTTTGTTTTTCGTTGCCTTTTAGCCTCCCTAAAGCAATGACGTATCGCAAAGATAACAAAAATTCATAATTTTATGAAATATTCGCCCTAAAATGTATGAATCGCTCATTTCTGTCTAACACATTATTTTATTTATAAATCCGTCCTTATTCAACTCATTGAAGAACGATTAAATTGGAAACATTTATACTTTTATGTTGAAATGAAAGTATGGGTAAATTTGGCCTAGATAAACAATAATATTAAATTTTTGAATTTGGTTTTTGGCGGTATGGGATGGGTCCAGAAAAAAAAATAGGTTTTCTTTGGCCAATGTTGCGAAAAATATACCCCAAGTTTTTCTTTTTTCTTAACCCGCACCCATAAAAAGCCAGTTTAAAAATTATTAGAGAGTTACAAGGAATACCTACGAATAGGAAAAAGGCAGGAAAATAGCTTTTATTTAAAATCTAAAATCTCACAAATGTTGAAAAACTAGGTAAATAAAATTATAATAACAAAACTAAATTTAACTCATAAGCAAAACGCTAAAGTATAACTTCAGTGTTTTTGCGAAATGAAAATTCAACATTAACATAAAAGTAGCAAAATCATACAATAAATAAATGCATAATTATAGGTTATTTATTTATGTATTTATTTGTTGTTGTGAAATTTTGATTTTCTACCTTTTTCCTATTCTTAGGTATTCCTTGCAACTCTCTAATAATTTTTAAATTGGCTTTTTTTAATTGCGCAACTTTGCCTTCATTTAACCGACCTCGTATCTCTTATGGTTCCAGAGATCCCCATGCATGCACTCGAATTTGTAGCACCCTGTATGGAAGGTAAATATCAAATGAAAAAATTGTATTCTTTTTTTAATAAAGAAAAATTGAGCGAATCTGCTACTACTCGAGACACTGATGTGTAAACATTATGTCCTATATTGACATCTTGGACATGAAAATCTAATACCCCCCTAGCGGCAGGCTTTTTAGAAGCGCCACTTGAGTCGTTGTAATCGCGGCCGTCCTTCGCAGCTGTCCTGGATTAGCTTGCTCCTCAATGCGCATGGGTTATGATGTCAAATCGGTTTACACATTTCCGTCCTATTTTCCGAGATTTACCTTCATACCGCCGCGTAAGATGTTTACACATCAAAAGTCAATATCGATTTTTTGCAGGAAAAAAATTATAAGCGTGTATCAATACTTTGATGCTCTCTTTATTTTACAACTTCATTTATTTGGTTACTTGTTACTATTAACACTAAATTTATAGGTGGTGTTTCTTCTGCTGAAAGTGATATAGCTTCGGAAAGCACAGAGTATATCCCTGACAGCGAATTACACAGTTACCATGGTAATAAAAGTAGTTAATTGTCATAAAATTATGTAATAAAAAAACACAATATTTTTTAGAGGATGCGGATGAATTGGATAGCGAATGTAATAATTTATTCGATAATGAAGGAAGTGGTAAGTTCTTAGGTCTTAGGTTATGAAAGTCAATTCACTATTTCCTCGTGTCAACGGGATTAATATTAGTTAATTTATTAGTGTTAAATGCCCATAACAATAAAGTCAGCTATTTTAGTGATTATTCATGTGCAGGGACATTATTTTAAGTGGCTCACCCAACTAGTAAATTTCTACTGTAAAGGAAATCAGCTGCAAACTTTGACAGTTTTGACAACCAACTCCATTTATTTAAATAGAAACATTTATAATAAAAAGTCCATGCAATTTAATAGGATACACTATATGTCGAAAAGCAGAGGCGTAGAAACTATAATGAAGTTGAAAGTTTAAAACCATATTAAGTTTCTCACTCATTTAGTAAATTTACTATTAGCGTTTTTTTTTACATTTTGACGTTTGTAACCGAAGCCAATTTTTGTTTTTTTAAATGTCAATGGAAAATTTGCTAGATTAGTGAGACACTTAAAATGATTTGAAACTTTCGATCTCATTATCTTTTACGCCTCTGGTTTTCAACATAGGTAGTGTGTTATATTAATTTTCATGACTTTTTATAACAAATCCAACCTTCTAGCTTATTGTATATTTGCACACAAAAAATGGCAGTTGGTTGCCATAACTGTCAAAGTTTCACAACTTTAATTTTTTTGACAGTACGAATTTCTGCCTTGCGGTGAACAATAGCTAGGCCACTTTTTTGTTTATTTTTTGGGACGTCAATAAGAAATTTGCTAGATGAGTGAGAAACTTATAATGATGTCCCTATATCATTGTGATTAATTTTTTCAGAACATTTTGTTTTAGGAGGTGCCTACGAACCTAGGAATTTTGAAACAACAGACGGAATTATTCCTTATGAAAGTAAGTTTTCCTTCAACTACACCAAACTATATTTGTGAATATTTATTACATTTGTAGCCTGCTGGTTTAAAATGGTCAACACCTATTCAATCATAGTATTTTTTTAAACTTATTACAAATATGCATATCGTTATACAATTTTTACAGAATTTGTTCTTTTAGGAGTTACCTATGAGTCTAGCGAGGAGTCTAGTAATTTTGAAACAACGGACGGAGTTCTTCTTTCTAAAAGTAAGTTTTATCTTCAACTGCACCAAACAGTATTTATTAACATTTCATACATCCATTGCCCTCTGAGTACCTATTTATACGTAGTAACTACACCAACTTTTTACATTAATCGTGTTTGGAATAAAACTATTATTTTTTTTAATTTTAGATATCAATGATCAAATCGTAAATGAATTGGAAAATCAATTACATCACGGCTATCAAAGGCCCCGAACCGAAGATGAAAATAATTCGGCTATTCGAAATATTAAAAGTAAGAACAAACTGAAAAGGGTTAGAAGAAAGCATAGTTGCATCTACTGTGATCTAACAGTAACTAATTTTGCCAGACATCTGCAAAGAAACCACTCGGAGGAAATAGAAGTACAAAAATTTTTGTGTTTAAGTAAAAGTAATCCAGAACGAAAGCATCTAATTGACAAATTACGAAAGGAAGGAGATTTCTGTACGGGAAATACTATACCCGTTTTAACAACAAAATCTGGAGAAGCCACACAAAATTTATTACCTTGCATTTTCTGTAAAGGTTTGATAAATTAGCTGTTCTTTTTTACACATTACCAACTTCAATTTGGGCTTTGTTTTAGGTTATTATGCGAAAAAAACGCTAAGGCGCCACGTTAAAAGATGTTCTTTTAACAATGGAAGAGCGGGCCCAGGTGGACACCAAATTAGGGGACAGAACTTATTGGTAAAAAGTTTTGGGCCGAATGACATTCTTCGCACATCAGGAATTTTAGATTCTTTGGCTGCTGATGAAATATCCTTAATCGCAAAACGCGATAAAATAATATGCGAGGTTGCACGACAATACTTAAGGTGTCATAAAGACAAACATTTGATTTCAGTGGCAAAACGCCAAATGCGACGATTATCACGTCTTCTAATTGCAACAAGGAAGATTGAAAATGATAACAAATTAACTTTATTATCGATTTTACACCCTTCAAAGTTTAAAAGTATTGTAGAAGCAGTAAGGGCAATAGGGCAATATGATTTGAATACCAAATGCTTTACCTCGCCTTCGCTAGTCCTTCAAATGGGTACTTTGTTAAAGAAAGCAATTAGCGTTGCCTATTCCATGCAAATACAACAAGATATCAACTCTTCAGATTTAAATGTATTAAATGCCATGAAGACTTTAATAACTGATCAATGGGCCTCAGAAGTGTCAACAGAAGCTGGTCAAAATCTCAACGTTAATCGATTTAATAGACCCACGTTAATTCCCATGGCCGAGGATATAGCTGTAAGTATAGTAAACAAGATGGCGTCAGGGCGCCATTTTGAATATATTTTTTTAATGGAATACCCTGTATATTATTGCAGTTTTGGATTGTCAAATGTGACAGATTCATATATTCGTCAATATATCCCTTAAGTTTAATATTTGAAACATTTTTGAGATTATGATACATTCGTAATAAAAAATAGCGTATGATATACGTGTATAAGAGGCCTTTAAAGCCCTTGCGACTTACAAAACACTCCGCTGTGCGTCGTGTTTTGAAATATGTCGCGCGTGCTTTAAAGGCCCTCTTATACACTTATATCATAATATACTATTAAAGCTCCCAGCGAGCATTTTATAGGCCTACAATAATAAGTTAGTATATTATTTATTCAATATAAAATGGCGGCAGTTTTATTGATTTCAAATAAGAGAAAATAGCTTACACATTCAATTCAAATGATGCTGGCTGGAAATGAAGGCCCTGTTCTTCCTGACACAAGGAAAGTCTTATCAGAGGGTTCACGATCAAAATTTTTAAATACAAAATTTTGTACGGCAAGCCAACCCCCCCCCCCCCTTTTCCGGTGAATAGTTTGTTTCAAAATGGTCTAATCGCAAGCCACCCCCCTTTCAGGTTAAAATTTTGTTTCAAACTGGTCTAATCGCAAAATAAATTTTTTTAACTGCTCATAGCTTCGAAACTATTAACTCAAAGTCAAACATCACATCAAATGTGCTTAGAATTCTACGTACAATTCAAAACTGCAATAATATACAGGGTGTTCCACAAAATATCAAAACGGCGCCTAGTCGCCATCTTGAAACATATCAATTTTATGTGAAAAACTAGTATTTCATGCTTTATTACGGCCCACCAAATTTCAAATTCTTATCTCAACGCATTTCAAGTTTAAGAGGGGGGGAGGGCGAGACATTAAAGAAAAGCACTGTATACCTACTTTTCTTTACAGAAAATGAAGAAATATTTGGATGACCTTATTGAGCTGGTAACCAATCAACTTACAGAAGGTATCAAAGATGTAAAAGCTTACCGACATTTAATAGAAGCTGTATATTGTAGTTTGCTTCTTTTCAATAGGAGACGAGTTGGGGAGTTACAAAGAATACCCCTAAGTGTATATTTAAAATTTAACAGCATTCAATCTTCCGAAGAATTTCAAAAACTTTTAAGTCCATCTGAAAAAATTTTAATAAAATCTTTAAAACGTGTTGTTATACGAGGAAAAAGAGGACGGGGGGTACCAGTGCTATTTGAAAAAAAATTAACAGCTACAGTAGATTTTCTAATTGAAAAGCGCAATCAATACTTTCATGAGCATAACGACTATCTCTTTGGTATTCCCGGCACAAATTCTTGTATTAATGGATACCAAGTATTACGAAAGCATGCCCGAATTGCTTTAGGAGATGTAAGCAAAACAGAATGCCTTTCTTCTACTCGATTAAGGAAGCATCTAGCCACAATATGCCAAATTTTTAACATGGGAAATGAAGAGCTGGAACAACTTGCACAGTTTATGGGTCATACACCCAAAACACATACCGAGTGGTACAGACTACCTTCAGATGTATACCAAACGGCGAAAGTATCGAAAATTCTTTTGCTCTCACAAAGTGATAATATGATGGATCAAATTAAAGGGAAAAAAATAAACGAAATTGAAATTGATGATGAGTTGTTAGAAAATACCCAAAGCGAAAGTGGTGAAAGTGAAACTGAGTTGCCTGAAACAGGTTATGACAACATCAGGGACAGCAAATCAGAAAATGTTACTAAAAGAACACCTAAAAAACGTAAATTGATACCATGGTCGATCAAAGAAAAGAAAATAACCGAAGAATTTTTCAAAAAGCATATTAAAGGCAAAAGCCCTCCCAAAAAAAGAGAAGTAACAGAGTTAATGAATAAATATCCAGACTTATTCAAACATCGTAACTGGACCTCCATTAAAGTATTTGTGCAAAACAAATATACAAAATAATTGTTTGTAAATTCTTTGCTTTATTTTATCTTTTGCTTTTTTAAACATATCATCTAAGTTGTGTAGGATGTGGTATTTTTGCCAAAGCTGTACTATGTATAGGGATTTTTCATCGTAGTCGACAGCATCTCCACAGGAAGTCCCGAAATTAAGGGGCGATACTTCAACCCTGTATTTATTTGTTAAAACCACTCACTTTTGCCATGTAAACATATATTGGCAAACACACCCTAAGGTAGTTAAGGCCTCTTAAAGGTTGACCCTTGAACAGGTTTTTTTCTAATTATTTCCGAAACCGTTTAAAATAGTTCGAAATTTTGGGAGTTGAGTAACTTTTATATGCCGAATCTAGATATGGAATCAAAATTTTAATTTATTTTTTATTAATTAATTTAAACGCAAGTCAGGTGTGTTGCATTTTGGGAAAAGGTGAATCTAAAAAATGAGTCCTGACTTCCTTGTGGACTAACTTTTCTTTATTTTTTCTTGAATATAAAAAAAGGGTTTTTACGTAAAAATGTGAATCCCAGTTTGAATCACTAGGAGGCAGTTTTCAAGAAAAAGAGATTTTAAAATTTCACTGACTGAAAAATAGGTGTGAAATAAAAATTTTGAGAATTTGATATTTACCAAAAATAACTTATTCCGTTACAAAACTTTATATTGTGAAAATAAGCCCTCGGCAAAAGTTATGACGGGTTTATGTGATATTCGAAATTTAATACATTTTTACATTTAAATCTATACCAATTTTTGATAGCCGGTGTACTATTAAATCATTTTTCTTTTAATCCATTTTTCTCGAAAACGCTGCATCATAGCGATTCAAACTTAAAAGCGCTTTTTTACGTAAAACACCTCAATTTTTTTTTAATTTAAGAAGAAATAAAGTCCACAATAAAGTTAGAGCTAATTTTTTAGATTATCTCCCCCCTTTTCCGAATGTAACGCACTTGACTATGTCCAAATTTTTGAGCCCATATCTAGATTTGGCTTATAATAGTTACCTACTAAATTCCAAAAATTACTAAACTCTATTTTAAACAGTTTCGGAAATAATTAGAGCAAACCATCTTCAGGAGACACCCTTTATAGTACCCTAACTCCCCTAGGAGGCGTTTCCCGATATATGGGAAAAACTGACTTGTTTTTGACATATACCCGGTTAAAGTATTACCCCTTAATTTCTGAACACCTTGTATACTGCCGTTTACTTAAAAGTAATAGAAAAGCCATACAAAAATACAGGATAAGCAAAATTTTATATATTTTACCAAAAAACAATCTGGTGCTGGATTGTATGTCAAAAATTTGAATCTTTCTTTTTCTTTAGATTATCCTGTATACGAGTTCATATTTCGAAAGAGCGTGTTTTCCTAATTTTAAAAATATATGGGTTCTCTATCTTTTCTTTAACCGTTTTTGAAACATTTATCCGCAAAGTATGTAAATGAATGCCATTACCTACCTTAATCATAGTAGCCACATAAGAAAAAAACCCTGTATGTATACAAATTTAAAGCCATTTAGTTTTATAACATGTTAAAGGTTGTCCAATTTTTTTCTCTGCGTGTTGGATTTTTTAATACGTCCTCGAATAGGAAAGAAATTTTAACGGTCAGTAGAAGAAATATCAATAAATGTTGAGCAGCCTTTACATTTCTATATCTGTTTATTTCAATTAAACATTTTTTTACAATATATTATTTTATTTTTCCTTCCAAAGGCAGTGATAATTTTTTATACCATCGCTTATTAATAGTCAATCAAAAACAAAATGCGCTTGTTAATATTAAATTAAAGTATTATTTTGAATCGATTGTTTACTAGTTTGTTGAAGTTTTAGTTATAACAGATTTTTTCACTTAGGCGTTAAATTAAAATAATACGGTAAGAAAAATTTAATAATACCGATTACCGACCCTCAGTCGATTTATCACTCGAGAAAATCGTCGGTAAAACACGTGTTCGTCAAATACAAATTTTAGTAGTTACCAGTGAAATACGAACCTAGTAACTAACTACTCGGTAGACCTAGTTATTTACTAATTTTTAAAGGATTCAACATCCCACGTACAAACATTGGTTCTGTTTAAACCTTTTTGATAACATCGGACCAGTCCGATCCCCGCGACTCTGACTGGTCAGATCCCTGACTCTGATTATCACATTAAATCTTTTCAAAAAGGTTTAAATAAACGAATGCTTTTTAGGTGTGATAATACGTCATTGTATTTGGGATGTTAAAACCTTATTTTCATTTTAATAAATAAGGCCAGGAAAATATAAAAACAAAATCACTAATTTTCTTTTTTTCCGGATATCTCCGAAATTTAGGGGATTCTCTCAAATTTCAAGGCTCAGCAAAGGCATTTTGTTGAGCACTTAATTGCGCAACTTTGCCTCAATTAAACCGAATTCTTATCTGTAATCGTTTCCGAGGTCCCAATAACCTCGAATTTGTTGCAGCCTGTTTATATATACAGGGTGTTAAAAAATCTATCTAGGAACATCGGTGTCTCGGAAACCATATCAGATAGAGAAAGTGTTAAATGAAAGCAAAATTGCGTAATTTAAGGTTCATTAGTATGACGTCAAGAGAGTTCAAAAATTCTGGATGTATCAGGGAAAACCAGCGATTTTGTTTTAAATTTTTTAGCCTTTATTTTTGAGTTTATAGAAAAACCAATTATACATTCTGTCAATACTGTTTTAGGGTCAGGTTTTAAATCGCCCTAGGCCTAAAATATAATGGCGTTACTACTTTCTTATAAAAGTAAATGCCTTACCAAAATATTTTTTAATTATTTTACAATTTTTTTCGTCTTGTAATTTTGGCATGCATTAGTTTTATCTTTCAAGTGTATTTTACTTGCCCAGCGATGGTGTTAAACCAACTCATTCGCGTGTGGATTTTTTTTCCAAAATCTGCTTATAATAACATCAAGTCCGATCTGACTCAGCCATTCTTTTTTTGCTGGTATCAACACTCGGTGATATTTTCTTTCATAGATGAGCGATTTTTTGCAAGATTTTATTGCTTGTTACCCAAATGTCCTCCAATAAACTAACTAAGAGGTTTAACATGAAATGATATTTAAGGCATTAATTTCAATCAAAAATAATGTGAAAGGTAAGTGACATTACATTAAAAAAAAAGAAAAAACACAAACAAAATTTTAATCATAAAAACTGTAAAAATACTTGAAAAATATTTAGTTCAGCATAAAACAACTTGTTTTGCCTCAAAAATATTTGAATTTGAAATGTAAGTACAAATTTAGAATGTATCTATAACTTAAAATGGCCAATAGTTTAGAATTAGGTAATAAAACGTGGCAACGCAGCAGGATGTCAACTGAACCCTAATTTTATCTATTCGGATGCCATCTTGATCGATTGGTGTTGTACATATATGCGGATGCCAAGCAAACCGAAAACTGAAATGATGCTGACTAGCCTAGAAATAAAACGCCTTTAATATACACGTGTATATTGTCGGATGCCAACTGAGAACGTATAGTGGTCGGATGCCAAATAAACCTTCAGAT
>JAEQML010063831.1:0-22708 GCA_016904865.1 Pissodes strobi
CTCTTGTTGCTTATACAAGGTAACCCAAATTTCTCTGGTTCCAAAAGATGGAAAGAGTCTATACTCAAAGTAGCATGCTGCCCATATTCAAAAGGCACATGTGGTTCTGGAACCATAACAACTTGCATTCCTGCAGACATACCAGCTTTAACACCGTTTAATGAATCTTCAAAAACCAAACATTCATGCGGTTGTGGTTTCCGTGCAAACCTTGAAGCACAGATTAAAAATATGTCTGGAGCAGGCTTGCCTATGCTTACTTCAGGGTCGGAATCACCACATACAAAGTGGTCGAACAGTTTAAATATATCTTTGTACTTATCAGTTTTGATTAAAACGGCGTCATCACTTGAAGATGTTGCAACTGCCATGGGTATTCCGTGATGGTGGAAGTGTCTTATGACATTTTCTGCTCCTAGAAACGGAATAAAAAGAATAATAAGACAAGAAATTAAACTACTTCGAAAAAGAATAGCCGATAATTATGTAAAAGAAAGGCAAATTTTGCACTATAATAGTATTGCATCTCAGATGCATATTGGGTTTAAAAAAAAGTATTTATGATAAATTCCTACCTGGCATAAGGCCACAGTTTTTCAATCTTTCATGTATAAAGCTATTGTAACTTTTTAGGAATGTAGCATTATCGATTGGCAATTCCATTTCTTCTCTAGCTATTTGGGCAGTTATGTTCCTAGGAGTTCCGGCAATTTTTAGGACTGTTTCTTTGGTACATTCCTTATCGTATTCGTTTGCTACATGGTACAAAGCTTTTCTATATAACGTTTCTGTGTCTGTAAAAAACGTATTAAGTAAAATATTTAAACACGAAATCACATTGGTGTACCTACAGAAATAGTGGTTATATTTACAGCAGCAAGTGTCTTTTTTTATTAGAAGAGTTCTCCACAAATGTCGGATTACGAATTAAATCATTCATACAATCATACATATATTATATATTTAAGATGTAGTAACTTTGTTTTTAACCGTTATTAGTCATTATGCCCAAACCAAAATGTCATTAGGATGATGGTTACAATTTAAAGGACGTTTTTAAAAAAATGTATTTAATATCTTAATTTATTAGTAAAACTTATCAGTCATTATTTAACACATACAGGGTGCTCTAATGAAAACTTTGCACCTCGATTTACAGTATTTAAAATGAAAATGTGGGAAAACGTTTGAACCGGTCAATTGTTGATTTTAAGGGGAGAATTTTTTATTGTATTTTCAACTTCAACATCTAAGCAGGGGTGATGTTACCCCCAAAAATTTTAATGGGAAGGGGTGTTGAGTGATACCTTATTTTAAAGGCATTTTTACTCTGATTGTAACCTCCAAGTTTGAAGTCGCTGCTAATATCCCCGTTGATGGAGAATGCTGTTCATCCAGCCCTCGTGGAAATAATATCGTCAGTTTTTGGATGAAAACGTTTCCCAAAACTGGATTGGAAGAAGGAGTCATATTGAGTGGCCACCAAGGTCATCTGAATTTATACCAAGAGTCTTTTTGTTATGGGGTCATCCGAAGTTAAAAATTTATGCTACCCAGCCTGAGTCATTGGATGATTTGCTAATTCGTATAATTGATGAATGCCATCAAGCCACACCCGAAATGTTACGTAACGTAAGACACCGCTTTGAACAAAATTTATTATATTGCATGGAGGTAAATGGCGGCTATTTTCAGCATCTAATTAACTGACCAGAAATGTAAGCTAAGACTTTCTTGCGTATTTACCTTTTACAAGAAAAAATTTACAGTTCTTCACAAAGATGTAACCTGAGGGGACATTGAAAATGCCGAAGCAGAATGCAATGCTTATTAAATTTGAGAGCTGAGAAAACTCATAATTGTGTGGAAATATATAGTTGTTGATAGAAGTTTGGGTGAGATCAGGTTAGATTGCGTAAGTTTACTTTACCAAAATATACCAAATAAATGTATATTACTTCAAGTCTCGTTCTTTTTTTACAATTTAAAACGTTATGTGTGGTTGTAAAAAGCAAAAGACCATTTGCATTCGATTCGTCTCACATTCCTCGATCTAACGATATGAAACACGACTAGTCTGTCGTGAGAAACTAAGTCACCCTCACCCACCCTTAACACAATCTAATGTAAAAAATGACTTTTAGCAGATTACGCAAGTTTAGTTTACCAAAATATACCACATAAATGCATATTGCTTCAAGTTTCGTTCGTTTTTACTATTTATAACAATAGTGGTGGTTGTAAAAACTGCATTCGTCTCTCAATCCCCGATCTAAGGAGGTTAGTTTCAACGTATTTTAGTCATTTGAGTCGGTTCCAATATGTTATAATCAATTTTAATAGATTTGGTTAGTTTTAGTTAGTAGTCTAATATTTTCGGTTAGTTTCGCTTAGTCGCAACTTTTTTTACTTATTTGAGCCGGTTCGTTACGTTATAATCAATTTTAATAGATTTGGTTAGTCGTCAAATCAACTTTTTGATAGTTTCCCTTAGTCTTAACTTATTTTAGACATTTGAACCGGTTCCGATACGTTTTAATTAATATAAATGGATTTGGCTAGTTTGGGTTAGTCGTTCAATCAACTTTCGGTTAGTTTCAGTTAGTCTCAAATTATTTTATTTTCACTCATTTGAGTCGGTTCCGATCCGTTATTATCAATTTTAATAGATTTGGATAATTTTGGTTAGTCGCATAATCAATTTTCGGTTAATTTTACTTAGTATCAGCTTATATAAGTGATTTGAACCGGTTGCGATGCGTTATAATCAATTTTAATAGATTAGATTATTTTTGGTTTGTCGGCGAATCAACTTTCGGTTAGTTTCTCTTAGTATTAACTTATTTCAGTCATTTGGATCAGTTCCGATACGTTATAATCAATTTTAATGGATTTGGTTAATTTTGGTTAGTCGTTCAATTAACTTTCGGTTAGTTTCACTTAGTCTCAAATTATTTTAGTCATTTGAGTCGGTTCGAATACGTTATAATCAATTTTAATAGATTTGGTTAGTCGTCTAATAAACTTTCGATTCATTTCACTTAGTATCAACTTATTTCAGTCATTTGGACCGGTTACGATTCGTTAAAATCATTTTTAATGGATTAGGTTATTTTTGCTTAGTCGTCGAATCAACTTTCGGTTGGTCTCAACTTATTTTAGTTATTTAAGTCGGTTCGGATACGTTAAAATCAATTTTAATAGATTTGGTTAAATCAACTTTCGGTTACTTCCAATTATTAGTCTCACCTTACTTTACTTATTTCAGCCGTTTCCGATACGTTATACTCAATTTTCATAGATTTGATTAGTTCTGGTTAGTCGTCGAATCAACTTTCGGTTAGTTTCTCTTTAGTCATTTGAACCAGTTCCGATACGTTAAAATCAATTTTAATGGATTAGGTTATTTTTGGTTAGTGGTCGAATCAACTTTCGGTTAGTCTCAACTTATTTTAGTTATTTGAGTCGGTTCAAATATGTTAAAATAAATTTTAATCGATTTGGTTAGTTTTGGTGAAATCAACTTTCGGATACTTCCAATTAGTCTCAACATACTTTACTTATTTGAGCCGTTTCCGATACGTGATACTCAATTTTCATAGATTTGGTTAGTTCTGGTTAGTCGTCCAATCAACTTTCGGTTAGCTTCACATCGTCTTAACTTATTTTAGTAATTTGAAACGGTACCGATACGTTATAATCAATTTTAATGGATTTGGTTAGTTTTGGTTAGTCGTCAATCAACTTACGGTTAGTTTCACTGAGTCTCAAATTAGATTACTTATTTGAGCCGGTTCTGATATTTTGTAACCAATTTCAATAGATTTGGTTAGTCGTCCAATCAACTTTCGGTTAGTTTCACTTAGTCTCAACTTATTTTACTTATTTAAGCCGGTTCCGATACACTATAACAATTTTAATATATTTATTAGATTTGGTTAATCGTCTAATCACCTTTCGGTTAGTTTCACTTAGTCTCAACTTATTTTAGTCATTTGAACCGGTTCCGACGCGTTATAATTAATTTTAATAGATTTGGTTAACTTTGGTTATTCGTCCAATCAAGTTTCGGTTAGTTTCACTCAATCTCAACTTACTTTAGTCATTTAATCCGTTTCCGATACATTATAAACAATTTTAATAATTTTAATAGATTGGGTTTGTTTTGGTTAGTCGTCAATTCAAATTTCGGTTAGTTTCACTTAATATCAACTTATTTTAGTCATTTGAACCGGTTACGATACGTTATAATCAATTTTAATAGATTTGGTTAGTTGTGATTAGTCTGCAAATCAACTTTCGGTTAAATTCACTTAATATCAACTTATTTTAGTCATTTGAATCGGTTACGATACGTTATAATCAATTTTAATAGATTTGGTTAGTCTTGGTTAATCGTCGACTCAACTTTCGGGTAGTTTCACTTAGTCTCAACTTATTTTAGTCATTTGAGTCAGTTGCGATACGTTATAATCAATTTTAATAAATTCGGCTAGTATTGGATAATCGTCGAATCAACTTCCAGTAAGCTTCATTTAGTATCAACTTATTTTACTTATTTGAGCCGGTTCCGATACGTTATAATCAGTTTTAATAGATTTGGTTAGTTTTGGTTAGTCGTCTATTCAACTTTCGGTTAGTTTCACTTGGTCTCAACTTATTTTAGTTATTTGAGTCGGTTCCGATACGTTATAATCAATTTTAATAGATTTGGTTAGTTCTGGTTAATCGTCTAATCAACTTTCGGTTAGTTTCACTTAGCCTCAACTTATTTTAGTCATTTGAGTCGGTTCCGACACGTTATAAATAAGTTTTATAAATATGGTCTCTTTTGGTTAGTCGTCTAATCAACTTCCGGTTAGTTTCACTTAGTCTCTACTTATTTTAGTCATTTCAGTCGGTGTCGATACGTTATAATCAATTTTAATAGATTTGGTTAGTTTGGGTTAGTCGTCTAATCAACTTTTGGTTAGTTTCACTTAGTCTCAACTTATTTCACTTATTTGAGCTGTTTCTGATGCATTATAATAAATTTTAATAGATTTGGTTAATTTTGGTTAGTCGTCTAATCAACTTGCGGTTAGATTCCCCTTCCTAGATCTGTGGTTAGTTTCACTTAGTTTCAACCTATTTTAGTCATTTGAGTCGGTTCCGATGCGTTATACCTAATCCAGTTTAATAGATTTGGTTAGTTTTGGTTAGTTGTCTTATCAACCTCCGGTTAGTTTCACTTATTCTCAACTTATTTTAGTCATTTAAACTGGTTCATATACGTTTTAATCAATTTTAATAGATTTGGTTAGTTTTGGTTAGTCGTCCAATCAACTTTCGGTTATTTTCACTTAATCTCAATTTATTTTACTTATTTGAGCGGGTTCCAATACGTTATAATCAGTTATGCATAAACCGTGTCGTGACGTTCACTAAAATTTTCCATGTCGTGATGCGACCTTGTAAACTCACTGGCAAGAAACCAAAGTATTCATCTGAACCAATGAATAAAGAATAGGAAGGAAGGAGCAAAATACATATTGACATTAGACCGGAATGGTTCTTGCATATGGCGACCCAGATTACCAGTGGCGTCTCCTAAAACGATTGCACAACAAAAAAATAAATACTTATACTATGTATTTATATAGTTTTGTTGTTTATTACTTACTGGTCCAGTGATCTCAAAAAAAGTTATAATTTATATCTTGGGAAAATACCAAGAAAAAGTGGTGTGTGGAAAAATTTTCTTTTCCCTATAATATGCTCTATGTTTTCCCATTAATTTTTTGGAAAAATATACCTGTTTTCTAGGTTAATAGGTAAAGTGAAGTTTTAAATGAATAACATCACCAATTGGCAATTATTCTAAATTACATGAATGATTATTACATGATGGTTACGAGGTATGTAAAAAGCAGCACTTATCCGAAAAAGAAACGCAACTTTCTGGTTTTTTTTTCGATAATTTTTGTATCTAAATGTAAATGTAAACATATAAGTTTAGGCACCTGAAATTTACATACAGACGTTTAATTTTCATATTTGAAATGGAAAAGTACCTATCAAACATAACGTTAAAAATGTTATCCGCTAAATCCTATAGCTTGCCTTCAAAATAACACTAAAATATCTAATAACTTAGTCGGCCTTAAGATATTTTGTAAAATTGTCTGTAAATTGCTGTCACTTACAATTTTTTTTTGGGATTTTTCTTTCCAGTAATGCTTTTTTAGTACTTAATCGATTGAGTAAATAAAATGAAAACGAATTTTTGCAAATTTGTGGTTGGATTCGTTTCAAATAAGGCATGACAGTATAGTATATTATAATATATGACTCATTCTGACGTTATGTTTGGGTGCTTCCTACGTTTTGATGGTATTTCTTGTGTTTAAAGCTATTTTTTGCGGTTTACTTTGATTTGGAACATTGTTTATTTCTTTAGTAATATTATTGTAGATATTGCTTTAATTCATATAGTGTTTAGTTAGATATTTAGTGGTAAAGGTGTGTATTTTGGATTAAAGAAGCAAAGTAAACATGGTTAGTTGTGCAGCTTGTGGCCCTTCTAAAACTCCAACAAATTCAGAACTTGGAATAACATTTCATCGGTAAGTAGGTACCTACTGTACCCCTTATTTTTCTGGTTTTTACCAATTAATAAAGCAAAATAATTATAAATTGTCTAATTGTTAACAAATAGGTGACATATCTAATTATGGGAGTACCCGTAAAAAATATAGCATTAAAAATCAATTTTTGCAAGAACATTGGACAGTGCTAAAAGTAATAAATACTTTTCTTTTATACTTGACATGTTAAAATTTATATGTACTGCCAATAAACTGCTAAAATTAGTTATTTAAATAGATTTGGGCATTTGAAATGCAAAAATAAGCAAAATATGGTTAGATAATAGTGGGGCAGTTTTGAAGTGTGCGTCTTATTAAAAAAAAATATGTACTACCTAATTTTATTGAAGAAGCACCCTTCAAAACTAACGCACTATTCTCTAACCATATTTTGCTTATTTTTGCATTTCAAATGCCCAAATATATTCAAATAACTAATTTTTTCTACAAACGTCACTAAAAGTACAATTTTTAACGCATGCTGTCAGTGTCTAAAATGTCACTTTATGGCACTGGTGCTAAAAGTAATTTACTTTTAGCACTGGTGCGAAAATATAAAAATGTTTTATATCAGACTGAACTTGCCACTAACATTTTTCAGATCGCACCATCTAATGAAACGGTTGTACGAAAACTCGTATCGTTGCTTACTAGGCAATAACTCGAAAGTGACTTTATTAGCAGCTTCTTCGATATCCGCAGGAAGAAATTAATTTTCTTGATCACTTTCCATGTCACGAGATTTGAAGTTAGATACTTGTCAACACACGGTCGAATTTTCATTACCGTAGCAACAATAAACTTGATGAATAATTTGATTTCAAAAAGATGTTTTATAAATTTAATAACGTAAGAAATGCGTTGATTTATACTTTGAATGGTGTTTGTAGAAAAAATAGTGTATGATATATGTGCTAAAAGTGATTTTATTTTGTTCGAAGGGATGGGACAATCCGCCTTCGGCGTCGTGTCCCAAACTTCCCTTCTCACAAAATAAAACGTCACTTTTAGCACTTATATCACAAATAACTATTAGCATTTTATTGGCAGAATAAACTTTAACATGTCAGGTATAAAATACAAGTATTACTTTTAGCACTGTCCAATATTCTTGCAAAAATTGATTTTTAATGCTATATTTTTTACGGGTACGCTCGCAGTGTTACCAGGTCTACTATTTTTGTACTAGATCTACTATTTTTGACCTTTGGCTACTATTCTACTTTCTTAATACTACTATTATTTAGAGAAAAACAGAATACATATTAAATATCCTAAAACTACAAGAAAAAATTTAAAAATTAAACAGAAATCTTAAAATTCTAACATAACATCTTAATTATTTTTGTGCAGTGGGATTACGTTGCTATTTTTGTGCAGTTTTAAAAGATGGCACCACCACCACGAGTTCTATATATACATATAAGGGATTCACCGGCTCGTTCTTTGAATGGTTTAAACGTCATTAGCATTTTACTTACGACTTGTCACTTGTGTGTCGGCGTGTTTACTCAAAACCGACTAAATAACAGGTGTTATTGGTTTACTGTTGGTGGTTAGTGGTATTAATTCTGCTTTACTTCAGTTTTACCATGAATAGGCATGTTTTTTTTTTAAAGCTAGACAGTGAATTTGTAATCTACTATTTTTTAAATCAATCTACTATTTTTTTTACATCAATCACCTAACTGTAAAACTGATCTGGCAGCACTGCCTCATGATTAGATCTGTCACCTATTTGTTGACAATTAGACAATTTATAATTTTGCTTTATTAAATGGTAAAAAACAGAAAAATAAGGGGTAAAATACCTACTTAGTAGAGATACTATACCGGTTCACGGGCCACCGCCGCGGTGGAGGTGCGCAGTGGCAAAAATCGCTCACGTGGGCTACGCCACTTTTAAAGGCGTGGCATCAGATAGTTGACAGATGACAGATGACAAACGACAGATGACAGATGGCATTTGACAGCTGACAGATGACTGTTAATGACTTGCGCGGTAGTAAAAACCGCTCACGTGGGCAAATCGCTCACGTGGGCACCACCTGTTTTTAAAGCGCGACATGTGATGAATTACAAGTGACATTTGACAAATGACAGCTGACAAATGACGGGCCACGCATGAACTGTAACGCGGATCCCGCGAAGACCGGTGCTAGCAGGGCGCCATTAAATTCTAAGCCGTGATGTCATAGCTATAGGTTAGGTCACTTGGACCTATGTTTAATATATCAAAAACTCTTTTTTCTAACGAAAACAAAAATCTAATAACCGACTTGAACTAATATATTTTAAATAATGCAAACCAATCATAATATATTTTAAATAATGCAAGGCGCCAGGCTGACGGGTCAATAGTCTATAAATAAATGATATCAGCCACAACCATTCCTGTCTATACAAGTCGATATCAATGAGATTTTAAATAATGCAAACCAATCATAATATATTTTAAATAATGCAAGGCGCCAGGCTGACGACCTCCTGTTTATGCAACGACTTGGCGGGCTGGCAGGATGTAACAATCTATGCATAAATAATATCAACCACAACGCGCGGATTAGAACAACCTGACCGCGGCAGCAAGTCGTAACAAAACGGTGTGACGAATACCAATTCGGTCTATAAATATATTACTCAACACGAAAATCAGTCAAACTGGTTCTCTCGGTGAAGCAAGCCACTACCTTAAATCAAGCGTCAATTTAGACACTGTTTTATTTTGTGCTTTGTGGTTCCAAGTTTTTTGCATACGGTAAGTTTTTGAATCTATTAAATTACTTCGGGAAATAATAGGAATATAGTGAAATTAAATTTGGTTAAATGATATTTAAATATGTTTTGTTTGTTGTAGATATAAAAACTGTTCTCTTATAACTCAAGTTGAATGATCTATGTATGTTAAGAACATTTGCTAACTTGATAGACGGTAAACTAAGATAGTTTAACTACACGATTTTTTCGAATGGGGCTCAAAACTATATAGACTTTAGACGAGTTATTTGTGTATAAGTTATACGAAAAATAGTTAAACAAAATAAATAAAGTAAACTCTGTGGGCATTAGAGTAAGGACTTGTGCTTTTATAGCTCAACTAAATATAATATAAAATATAGGAGATAAATTATTAAATAGCTAAGATATGGATTATATATATTTTTTTTCGATTTTTCAGAAAATGTTCGCCTGTGAATTCTGTACCCGCTCGTTCACCAGGAAGGATGCTTTGAAACGCCATGGGGATTGCAGACCTAAAACCTTAACCTGCAATCAATGCGGTGGGATCTTAAAATCGGAGGCGGCCCTCCAGCGCCATCTTGTAGATAAGCATAGGGTCGCCAAACGAAAAGCCAACACACCAGCTGGAGGTCTATCAAACATTCCTCAACCCGAAGCTCCAGCTGAGATTCCATCACAACCCATGGCCAAACGGGTTAGACTTGACCAAGATAATAGTAAGTTTTATTTTAGGTTATAATAATAATAATAATAATAATAATGATAATAATAATAATAATAATAATAATTTGCTTTACTAAATAATGTTTTTTTGTTTCAGTACCTTCAACTTCATCTACACGGCGATGTGATGACTGTGGCTTGGAGATCTCCATCACTCGATGGAGAGAACATCTCGAGGAGCTCCAACACATCGCCAACACCTGTGCAGCGCAGGAGGAAGCAGTCGTAGTGGTTGAGACAGCATTCCGAACCCGAGTTGCAACATACCGTCTTTCTTCAAGCCAAGATCCTACCAGTGTGATGAGATTTTTAGGTAATCTTAGAGAAAACTTCATCAAGCTGGTAGGAACTCAAGTAACAAGATTTGGGCATATTAAAGTCGGTGTGGTGCTATTCGGCCGGTTCCTCCTGCAAACAAAGGAGTTGGAGGAGGTCAAGTCTTTTAACACCAAGTTCCGATCGGTGAGCGAAGGGACAGACTTGGAGGAGTTGTTCAGCCAGTTTCAGACCATCTTGGACAGAAAAGCTTCAGAGTTCCAGGAAAAAGATAGTGGTATGTATTTTATTCTTATCCTACACGATTTTTATCCCGATTTTTAAAATAATGATTTTCAAGCATTGATTTGTTCTGTATTCTAAACAATATTTTTTCTTTTGTTATAGGCTGGGCCCTTCAACAACTCCTCCATTTGGAAGTGTGTATTAATAAGGTCAATCCATTGAAGGCATCGTCGTATATCCCGCTGCCTAAAGAAATAGAATCAAAGAAGGTTGTTCTCAACATTCAAAATCAAGACGAGAAATGTTTTATGTGGTCAGTCTTGGCAGCCCTGCATCCAGTTGATTGGACACAAACCCCACGCCGTGTCAACCACTACACAAGTTTTGTCAATGAACTGGACTTTACTGGTATGGAATTTCCGATTAAACTGAAAGCCGTGTCAAAGTTTGAACAACTCAATGATATTTCTGTCAATGTTTATGGTTTAGATAAAAATTTTGAAAATGGCAGAAATATCACTGAGGTTGTAGGTCCTTTATACTTTACTAGATCACGTAAAGCGAGACATGTCAATTTACTATTAATTAGTGATGACAGTGGAAATAACCATTACTGTTTAATAAGAAACATGTCTCGCTTAATATCAAGTCAACTAAGCAAATATGATCATGCTAAATACTTGTGTGATGGGTGTTTGGTATATTTTTCAACTCAAGAAAAATTAACAGAGCATCAAAAATACGATTGCGGTCACGTTTTAGCTAAAGTCCCGACAACAAGTTTAAAGAGCAGTAAATATGGTGGAGAGATTCCTGAGAATATTCTTAAATTTACCGATTTTGAAAAGAAATTAAAGGTACCTTTTGTTGTTTACGCCGATTTCGAGACTATTTCTAAACCCCTCAATATAGAGAAAAATGAGCTGGATCCTGAAATATCCTATACAGTGCGAACGCATAAGCATGTCCCTTATTCTTTTGCCTACTATATTAAATGCGATTTCGACGATTCTCACTCTATATTCAAAACATTTAGGGGGGAGGATGCGCATAAAGTTTTCGTAAAGTGGCTAGAGACTGATTGCAAATCGATCTATAACCAGTTTTTGAAAAATATTATGCCAATGCTTCCTATGAGTATTGAACAAGAGAGAGAGTTTCGTGAAGCTAAGAATTGTCATATTTGCGAGAAACCGTTTAAGCTGGACGACAAACCAGTAAGGGATCATTGTCATCTTACGGGAAAATTTCGGGGCGCGGCTCACTCTATATGCAACCTAAATTTCAAAGTCCCTTCCTTCATTCCAATCTTTTTCCACAACATGTCCGGTTTCGATTCTCACCTGTTCGTGAAAGAACTAGCTACCGAAAACGAGAAATTGGATGTTATCCCCCAAAATAAGGAAAAGTATATTTCATTTACCAAACATATTTTGGTGGATAATATCAAATTTGGAAACGGTAAGCAATCGCAGGTATTTTTGAAATTACGTTTCCTCGACAGCTTTCGTTTCATGGCACAAAGTTTAGATAATTTAAGCAAAAATTTAAAACCATCGCAATGTCGAGAAGTTCGAAAATATTTTCCGCGAGAAGACGAATTTAAGCTTATTCGACAGAAGGGTGTTTTCCCATATTCTTTCGTGACATCAATTTCAAAATTAGATTATACCAAGCTACCATCAATCGATGGTTTCTATAACGAACTTCGTAAAGAAGCCATCACACAAGAAGATTACAAGCGTGCACAGACTGTATGGAATTTATTCAAATGCGAGAATTTAGGTCAATATACAGATTTATACTTAAAATCCGACGTTTTAATTTTAGCAGATGTTTTTGAGAATTTTAGAGAAGTGTGTCTCACAACATACGGCCTAGATCCATGTCAATTTTATACAGCCCCATCGCTGTCGTTTTGCGCCGCTCTCAAGGTCACCTCTGTAGAGCTACAGCTTTTAACGGATCTAGATATGGTACACTTCTTTAAACACGGGATTCGCGGGGGAGTCAGTCAGTGTAGTGTTAGGAAATATTTTGCAAATAATAAGTATATGCCTCATTATGATGCTTCCAAACCAAGCTCCTACCTCATGTATTTGGACGCAACCAATTTATACGGTGCAGCCATGTCACAATATTTACCAACGGGTAATTTTAAATGGCTTGAGGAAGACGAAATTAAAAATTTAGATTATATGAAAATTGATCAAAATTCAAACACCGGATACGTTTTTGAAGTCGATTTAGAGTATCCGGAAGAGCTGCATTATGCACACAACGAGTTACCCTTTTGCCCAGAATCCATCAAGCCACCAGATTCTAAATTAAAAATCAACAAATTAATTCCAAATTTCCTGCCGAAGACGAAATACGTTATTCATTTTCAAAATTTGCAGCAAGCTTTAAATCATGGCCTTAAACTCACAAAAATTCACCGCGTTCTCTCTTTCAGTCAATCTCCCTGGCTCAAAATTTACATTGACCTAAACACAGCAAAACGAAATGCTGCTACCAACAAGTTTGAAAAAGACTTTTTCAAACTAATGAATAATGCTGTGTTTGGGAAAACGATGGAAAACGTGGAGAAAAGAGTAAACGTTAAACTTATTACCCATTGGGAAAATATTGGTAGAAAGTTAGGGGCCGAAGCATGGATGTCAAAACCACATTTCAAAAACGCCGAGATTTACAGTGAAAATTTAGTAGCTATTCAAATGACTAAACATAAAGTCACATATGATAAGCCCATATACGTGGGATTTGCCATCTTGGACATATCCAAAACGATCATGTATGACTTTTTGTATAGTTATATTAAACCAAAATACGGGAATAAAGCCACTCTACTCTATACCGATACCGACTCTCTTATTTTAAATGTTGAAACAGAAAATTTCTATGACGATATGCGTGATAATTTGGATAGATTTGATACATCTAATTACTCAGAGGATAACCCATACGATCTTCCTGTAAACAAATCAATCATTGGGCGAATGAAAGATGAGTATGCAGGAAAGATAGTCTGGGAGTTCTTTGGAACCGGAGCGAAGGCATATTGTGTTAATGCGGAGGGTAACGTAACCAAAAAAGCAAAGGGGGTGCCTGACAGCGTCACTAAAAAAGAACTAAGTCTTGCAGACTACAAGACTGCTGTTGACGTAGCAGGCACGGAAATTCATCGCGAGATGAATACGTTCCGATCGCATCATCACGATATGTATGTCGAACTGAAAAATAAAGTAGCTTTGTCTTACGCGGACGACAAACGCTTCATTATTGACGGTTCTGAGTACACGCTTGCAATAGGCCATCGTGATATAGCATTGTATAAGGAATCATCGGAAATTCCATAAGGGCCAAGACTGATCTAACAGCTTTCTTTATTTTATTTCCTTTGGTTGGCAAAGATGATGTTTTTAATGGGTTTAATTAAGTTATTTATTATTAGTTAAGTTTTTTATTATTATATTATTATATTTATTTGTTTATTTCTTATAATAATTTTTATATGTATGTTTATAGCTTTTTTATATTTTATTCGTTATTTTTATACACATTTTATACAACTTTTTTACATTAGAAATAAAACATTTTGTTTTTTAATAGGTTATTTTATTTCTTAGTCTAGTTTATCCATAAATCCATACAAGTCATATTTATAGGTTAAAACTAAATCTATGTTACACTCATTCCAGGAAATGCAGTCTCTAGTACGCATATCGCAAATAGTTAGGCCTCTGCTTTCCTCTTCATGCCAGTAGCTTATATAGATATATTCACCAATGTAGAAATTCGTATCACACCAACTATCATTAATTGATTCGAGAAACGCTAAAAAGTCCATGAATTCATCAGGTGTGAAAGAAATTGAGACATCACCAACATGCTTCAAAATAACTTGATCGTCCGAGGCAATAATTTTTATAATATCATCAATATTTAACTCTCGTAAAACAGGCATTGGTGCCATTCTTCTAGCATCACTAGATTCTGTCTGATTTCCAGATCTCGAAGTTGTTTGAAACACCTTGCTCCACTTTCATTCCATACTAAGTTTTTTAAAGTCGGAAAAGAATTTTTTCTTATTTTCGTAAAACACTAAATCTTTTTTCACACTTACAAGATTTTCTAAATGTTTATGAATTCTCGTAAGTAGTGTACTCGACATAATCTAAAGATAGACTGAGCCTAAATGTTAAGATCGGTTGTATTTATATATTTTTTACATAAATAAAACACATAGTTTGATTAAAAGTATTTATTGAGGTAAAAGGCTTGCAATATAATCATATAATACAACAACATTCTTAACACTACAAGAACAAATTTTAAGTTTATGATGTATACATGCTGAATCACTACGTGAAAATTCTAAATTAACAATGTTAGGTGTTTCTAAACACATCTCAGAATAGGCTTTAATTAAAAAATCTTTTTTTACATATCCTTTAACATAAATAGTATCCACGTCTTGAAGCTCTCGATAAAGAATCTGATTAAGTTGATTATACTCAGTGTTTCCTGTTTTATAATGTATACCGTGAATATTTAAAAATACATATTGCGTAGTTTTCCTTTGTGACTCACTCAAATCTCGAAATAATATTTTTGGTTTAAAAATCCATGTTTTTATTTGCTTGCCATCATATATAGCAAGTTCTTTAACTTGAAAATCAGGCGTAGAATAACCTTGAGCATCTAGGACTAAGAACTTCATCTTATCAAGGCTTGTTGTAAACTGATTAAATCAGGTTTCGAACATTACCTGATAAAGGTAAATATTCCAAAACTCTGTCATGTATAATGATACAATATGCTCGAGTATCATCAGAGAAATTTTCTGAACTTTGGAACTCTAGTTTCACATCGATAGTACTACTTTTAAGAGCTTCGTTTTGTTTGGAGCAATCAATAACAAATAGAGCTCTATTTACAAAAGCAGTAAAATCCAATAATGGTTCGCTAAGAGTTTTTCCCAAATAAGATTTTTGAAATTCGGTATACATTCTATACAGTTCTGCAAACTGTTTATTTCCAAAATTCAGATTGAGCGCTTCATATGGATAAACCTCGGAATTTAAATATAATCTAACATCAGTAATATTTAAATTATCAAAATACGTAATATCGGATTTAGGGTTGTCTTTACGATTTTTTCTGGAAAAATACAATAACATATCGAGCTCTCTCAGACATGGATTTCACAGTCCAAATATCTCTCTTTGTATTTCTTAGCGCAGGTAGCTCATGGATTTCCCATCCTCTGAATCCCATAAATATTGGTTTATCTTTAGCGATTTCTTCAAACAGTTTTAGCTTTAATAAATCGTTGGGGTATATGTGCTTAACTCTTAGTTCGATGTTTGAAATTGATATGGAAGCTTTCTTATCACCAGTAGTGTTGACATAGCAGTTATCATCATTCCTATCTCGAACTAGTTTAATTTTCTGTTTACCCATAATAGCATTTGTATAATCAGAAAATATACCTAAGAAAAAGCTCAACGGTATGAGTAAGTTAAATTCTCCAGATGCTTGAACAAAGGATTTTATCACCCCGCCAGGCCAACACCATCCTGAGATATCCAACGCCTTACTCTCATGCTCGTTAAGACATAAAAGGCTTTTAACAGTACTAGTAACACCAGGATCACGTACTTTTTCAATTTCTTTACCATTTAATTCATAGGTTATGGATTCGAATAAGAAAGCACCTGCATTATTTGTGAGAGAGCAGGAACCGGTCTTTCCTGCTGTAGTTTCTTCAGCAATCTTTGCTTCTATATAAATCTCAGCTTGGCTAATATCCATAAAAATATCTTGTTGGTTGATAACTATTTCTATCTCATCGCTGTTGTTAAATGATTTCGTGAATGGATGATATGTATGCCATTCTTCTCGAGAGATAGACTCATCTACGTTGACTGGGTGAAATATTTGTAGTTTTCCTGATACGATATCCATAATTGCTTGCGATTGGATGTAGCTGCACTAAACTTCTCCAGGTGAGTGACTGCTCTGCCGGTTGTCTACTGACTGAGGCTATGGTAGAAGTGTTGGTATTTAAATAGTTTCCTCTTTGGTTAAAAACTAGCCCCATATTTTTTAAGTTCTAATCTATCAACGATTTCTTCACCTCTGAAATTAACAGGTCTTGACTCCTGATCTAATATGTTTATAGTAATATTATCGATACTAGATCTGTTTACAGGCAGGTAAATCAGGTTTCTTGGTTCAATAATTATACTGTACCCAGGATCTACAGCCGGTGTAAACTCGTACAATGTATGCGATGGATTGCTGGTATAATAAGAACCAGATATAATATTACACTCTATTCTTATGGTAACTACTTGTACTATCTCTACTGGGAGATCTGATTCGTGACGTGTATTAGCCTTCAACAGCTTTTTAGAAAATCCTAATAATCTCCCGATGCTATCTTCGGGCTGGAAATCCACGTTATAAACACACTTCAGCTCACGCCTTAATGTATTATTATTCGGTTTTAAAGAGATGAGAGTTTTCCCCTTTTGATCTTTAGCCAAAGCCGACAGTAGCCAAGATTCAATATCTGAAACTTCGTAAGATCCTGTTGGAATTTCCAATACTTGTTTCTGTCCGTTAATGAAATAGTAAAACTTGTTTCGTCCTGGCTCGATGTTTGGGATTGAATTCCAAGTACTGAGTGATATCAACGCCACAGAATATGTATATCTGCTATCTAACTCGATTGGAGGATTAATATCAACGCTCAAACAACTGGATCGACCTTTCAGCGTGAATGTCTGCGACATGACTAGATGAATATCAAACAAACACGTGTTTTATACTGATTTATTGAAAAGGAATGATAATACAAGATGACCGCAATTATATGTGTTATATGTTTGATACTGATCATGATTAAAATATATTTTACATTTTTTAAAATAAGTAACAACTTCTTTAGGGGGATTTAAATTTCCAAAACTATCAAAGTAAACTACTTTATTCTTAATCTTCTTGTAAGCTACCCAGTGTGTTCCAAAACCCTTGTCTGAATCAAGATTAATTACACCACATTCGTTCTTCTTTGGAATTTTCGGTAAAGTGTCTCGCATAAATACTCCTCGGAAATTAACCAAGTTCAATAGTTTCGCATATCGCTCAATATCTATATTAGTCAATGGGCGTCTAGGTAGCTTTACTGGGAGTTTTTTGACATCTTCTTGAGAAACAAGCCATAACCCGTTTTGTGTTTTGCAAGATATAAACCATTACCTTTCTTGCCTAAAGCAATGGCTTCCATTGTTTGGTTATGCCTTTGAGATTCCTTTAGTTTATCTGTTGCTGATCTGGCATCATTTACAGCTTTCGCAACGCCTGCAGCACCACCAGTCAAGGCACCCAAAGCACTCAATGCCGCGAAAATTGGTATGAGTGGAAGAATTCCCCCGATTTTAGGTACTCGAATAACTCTTGGTAGTTTGACTTTTCTTCGTCCTCCAGCTTGTTTAATAGACATTCGTGCGGCTTTAAGCGCTAATTTTATATTATCTTTAGACGATCCGCTTCCATAATGTTTTACATGTTTCTTCACTTTACTTAAAACACATGATTTGAATGGCTTTTCACATCCCATACCCATCTTACGCTTGGCTTTCATTGCAGAAGTAACGAACCAGGCTGCGCTCTTCTCACCGAAAGTTGAATATTTGGCTTTAACTCGTTCCCAAGCTCTGTTCTCCAAGACCTTATCTGCTTGATGACGTTTATTCAGATCCTCGCTTCTAGAATATTCAATGTCGTGGTCTTTGCAGTAACTATCCAACTTATTTATAGGAAGATCGCCTCGCACTAATCTCTTTTCAAGTTTCGTACCTGGACCACAATACGAATATCCTGGGAGATGTAGCTCGAAAGGAAGTTTGTTGATTGTCCTATTTAAGAGACCTTCACCCCTCAACACATTCATTACTACTAAAGACACGGCACACTGTTTATATAAAATGCGAAAAGAAAAACAGAAACTTAATATTAATATAGCCAATTTTGATGTAAAGAAAATTAGTAATCGAAAACGACATAGTCAACTCTTGCCAGATACGATACGTGCAATCATTTGCGGTCCGAGTAATTGCGGAAAAACGAACGTTATGCTAAGTCTCTTAACTGATGTAAATGGGTTAAGATTTCAAAACGTATATGTATATTCAAAGTCCTTATATCAAGATAAGTATAAATTCCTCGAACAAGTTTTGAAGCAAGTACAGGGTGTTGAGTTTTATGGGTATAGTGATAATGATACTGTAATAGACCCCGAAAATAGCAAACCTGAGTCTGTATTCATATTCGATGATGTGGCTTGTGAGAAGCAGGATAAGATAAGGAATTACTTTTGTATGGGGAGACATAATGCAATTGATTCATTCTATTTATGTCAAACATATTCGAAAATACCTAAGCAGTTAGTTCGAGATAATGCAAACATGTTGGTATTATTTAAACAAGATGATATGAATCTCAAACATGTGTATGATGATCACGTAAACACCGATATGTCGATGAATATTTTTAAAAATATTTGTTCAGAGACTTGGAAGGATAAATATGGATTTCTAGTAATAGTTAAAGATCATGATATTCGTAAAGGTAGATATAGAAACAAGTTCGATACCTATATAATACCTTAAGCTAATGATGATTCTCAGTATAAGTCGTGATCTGATTGAGAGCACATCTCCGATCTGTGTAATACTTGGTTATCTACTATAACAGCCTATACAGGTCTATATACTACTTATACAGCTTAAACAGGGTTGTCTGACCTGTCTAACCTGTCTGTCTGATCAGTCTAACCTGTCTGTCCAGTCTATCTAACCTATCTGTCCTGGTTAATCTATCCTGTCTAGCTGTTCAGTCATGCCACCTGTCTTAAGCAAATTCGATAAAGATGTTAAGAAGAGGATTAATGATACTGCCAGATCTATTAGAAAAAAGTATTTATCATTAAAGTTGGAGCGTTCTGAAGAAGATGAGGCTCTCAACAAGATTTTGAATCCCATAAAAGAACCTTTGAATAAGCTTGTGGAGAATGCCGAGAAAAAACTTAAGAGACGCGAAGTAACTAAAATACCAAAAACCCAGATAAAGGAAACATATGAATTTCCAAAACCTCGTCAGCTTGAATCAACTCGAATCAGTACTCCAAAATTCACTCCATATCAACCACTTGAAGTAGTGGCTGGTACATCAGGAGACTATATAAAAGACGAGGAGGAGGATGAAGATGATGTTTTTAATAAACCTATTCATGAGCTGAAAGATGATATTCAAAAATCTATCATTGAGAGAAGCGATGCATATCAAGAATTTTTAGAGCAATATCCAGAAATATCAAGAGAGTTTGTTGATAAATATTTCAAAGATTCTGATCAGATCGATCATGCATATGGTCTACAACACGATCAAACATCAGAGGGTTGGTCGATGGGTTCACAAAAAGTAGATTTCATGCCTAATGGTGATATTAAGGTTGGTGCTGTTGAATATCCAGGAACACGTGGATTATATGAATTATTATTTTTAAAAAATCCGAAATATAATACAAAAACAGATGCTCTACAATTTAAAGATATTTTAAATCGAACAAACGTTCACAGGAGGAATTATAGCCCAAGCGGACAAATAAAAGGAACTAATTCAGCAAAATATCAAAACATTGTAAAGCTATTGATTAAACTACCGACTTCTGCAGCTTCGGAAGCTGCTAAAACTAGAAGCTGCTCATTCAGTAATAAATCTCCTTCAGGAACTAAAATTCCTGCAAAGACTAAAACTAGATCAAATACTAAATCTAGCGGTGCTGCTTTAATGGAATATAATGAGAAACCAAAACAGTATGTTTACTATGACGATGTGAATGAGTTAGTTGATCGCCTTGCAAAGCTCGATGCGTCACACCAAGCAGGAAACGGTAATCATTTGAACGAGATCATGAGTATTTTAGAAGAACTTGTAGAGTTGGATGTGTTGGAGCGTATTAAATAAGATGTTAGATGTATAATTCCTCATTATAGTTTTAGCCATGAACAAGTTTGGTCATTCTCTGTCTTCTACTCGTAAACAAACACAAGTTGTTCGTTCTCAGTCTATTTTATCCTTCACTAGTGACGGTGATTATAATATTGAAAATCGTAGGTTATGTAATATTAAAGCACCTACAGATGGAAATGATGCATCAACTAAACATTATGTTGATACTACTGCCAATCAGCTTCGTGATATTATTAGAAGCTTAAACGAGACTATTCATACTCTTAGTGGAGGGATTAATAATATTGACGATAAATTTGAAAGCGACGCAGAAAAAATCAAAGATCGAATAGACAAAGTAGAAATCAGCATAAAGAATATTAGCGAGGGAATTTTGGTTATAGAGAAAACATTTGAAGCCACCAAGAAAGATATTATTCAGGTGTTGAAGCATGACTTTAATCAACTAGAAATTCGAGTAAAGGATTTCCTTAATATCTTAGTAACTAATGCATTGAAACCTATTTCCATTGATTTGGACAAACTCAAAATAGAAAATACTCGAATTTTAAAAGCAAAATTGGATTATACACATTTGGAAAAAACCATGGTGAAAGATATAGCAGCTACTGTTATAGCTGATGCACTAAAACCCATTACTACTGATTTGGATAAACTTAAAGGATATTATGCGATTGATGAATCTGCGGTTCAGCCATTAAATATAAAGTAGAATTTAGTATAAAAAACATTGATGTAGACATTTATATTCAGTTCAAAAATGCCTACAGTCACCGATGCTAGAGAGCAAGTAGTAAAAGAACTTCATCGTCCTGCTCGAAAAAAATTTATTCGAAGAAGGTTTATTCAATATGGTTTGGATGATACCTTCGCCACAGATCTGGCCCAACTTGATCAGTATTCTCGTGAAAATAATGGGTATAAGTATATACTTGTCGTAATTGATTGTTTTTCGAAATATCTCTGGACCCGAGCCATAAAATCTAAATCTGCTCAAGATGTTTCAAAGGCGATGACTCATATTTTGAAAACATCGAAGAGAATACCAAAAAAACTTGTTTCTGATAATGGTAAAGAATACTATAATGCCCCATTTCAAAATCTTATGAAAAAATATGGAATTCGCCACTATAGTACATTTAGTGTTTTAAAAGCATCTATTGCAGAGCGTGTAATTCGAACTATAAAGGAGAAACTGTTTAGATTATTCACATTAAATGGCAACCACAAGTGGATAAACTTGTTGGAACAAGTTACAGATACTTACAACAACTCAAAGCATAGAACGATTCAGATGCGGCCGAAAGATGTTAATAAATCGAATGAGAAAAAGCTATTAGATTCTATTTTTGGACATATTAAAGTTGTTGGAAAACAAAAATTCAAAGTAGGTGATGTTGTTCGAATAAGTAAATATAAACATATTTTTCAAAAAGGATATACTCCAAATTGGACTACCGAGTTGTTTAAAATATCTCAAATAAAAATCACAAGCCCTACAACTTATATATTAGAAGATTTTCGAGGACAGCCCATAAGTGGCTGTTTTTATGAAGAAGAACTACAAAAAACTAAGCAGCCCGATGTTTTCTTAATAGAACAGATTTTGAAAAAGAAAGGAAATAAAATGTTTGTGAAGTGGCTTGGCTTCGATAAATCTTATAATAGTTGGGTTGATGGGTCCAAAGATGTTGTATAATAAATTATATATAAATATTAATATTCAAGCGTTTTCCTCCCAGTCTTAAAAATGTCTTTATTCTGTAAGGAGTGCGGGGAAAATGTTTTCTCTCATTCGCATAGACTTAGTCATAAACATAAAGATAAATGTTGTGTTGAGCTAGAAGCAGGCGTAGAAATAGTTAAAACTGCATTCAAAAATCGAATGATTAGTTATAGGCTTTCTACCAAGTTACATCCTATAGATGTGATGTTATATTTAGAGGAACTTAAACCAAAAATTATTCGTTTGATTGAAAAGGGTCTTTCAGATCATTTAAATCTTAAAGTAAATATGGAATTATTTGGATTATATCTATTAGCTTCTCAAAAAACGTTGGATATAAAATCTT